>CM067369.1:43964966-44042466 GCA_034401795.1 Chaetoderma sp. LZ-2023a | reverse complement strand
AGTGTTCGCATGAGAGTTCAGTCACTGAATATTATGTAGGTTCTAAGATAAATATGGAGGCAGTAATTCACCTGCTGTATAAGTAGGGCCTATCTCTTCCGACAAATTCTGATGTTAAAGTTCCCTAGAGAAAGATCATTCCTATGGTTTCCGTTTCGCTGTTTCGCAAATCTCGCTGCAAACCCGGATGATATCTTTCCTTCTAATAGCCTCTCTTTATCATAAGAAGCTGGTATTTAGATTTGTTTTTACCACCCAGGCGGCACTAGCGAGAGGTGTCCAAGATGGCTGCGACTTAGCAAAGCAATACACTCTCTTGATCGCTTCCATCCTCTGTCGGCCTAGTCATTAACTCCTTAGCCCGCAATCTGGAAATGAAATAAATTGGCAGATTCTCTACAAGTTTTCAAATGGTTCTGTGAAGTATTCCCCATGGAGCGTTTAAGTTTGCTATATGGAAATGTAGATCCGTCCATCAATCACTCAGGTACAACTGCGCGCGCTCTGAATGAGAGACCATCCTTAATGAAATAATCACCCTGGCACAGCTGAGGAGACAGCCTTAATAGAGAAAAGAACACAACCACAAAAACCTTCAGGTTTAACCTGTAGAAATAAAATGTTACCATTTACAATACTTTTTGTCTACGCCTTTCAACTACAGTAAGTTTGTCCCGACAATCGGCCGATTGATATTTAGCAAGTGCTACCCGCTAGTTGCGACATAGTCGATCTTGTTAATAAGACCACCTGGTGGACCGACTGACTGACTGCCTGACTGACTGACTTCCTGACTGACTGACTGACTGACTGACTGACTGACTGACTGACTGACTGACTGACTGACTGATTGACTGATCAATCGACCAGCCAACCGACAGACCTGCCAACTAGATTTTCTCGCTAGAAACCACGCAAGCACTCGAGCTATAACCTAAGGTTGTGTCTCTGAAGCATACACAATTCATGAGCTTATTGATTATTACATTCAACTAGATGCTAATCGATATTTAAATGACTTTAACATACAAATGTACCTGGCTGAGAGTGAGATAGGCGCAACCAAAATGATTTTATTTGAGCTTAATTTTTGGGTATAGACCCCATCACATTTGAAGATCTTTGGTACCATTCTGAGACTTCTTGCGTTTACCAAATATGAATATGTTTTTGTCAGTTTTTTACCCACAGAGAGGCCGACAGCATTAAGGGGTATTAGTTACAAAATTGGACACAATCATACTAGACAAGCAAATGATCAGTTAAAATGCTGCATGTTATACGTGTATCAGTTCGGTCAAGAGCGGTCAAAAAGTTACAAATTTTGTTCACTGTTTGAAATCAGGAAACTGTGTATTGTCATGACTGACAAAATGCTAATAACAGAATACTTTGATTTTAACACCTTATAAATCGAGTATTAGACGCTATCTGGCCAATCGAAAGAGCAAATTTTAAATTTCTTTCGCGAAATCCTGTTACTATCGAAACTAGCAATGCCCATTTTCGCAAAAAGTTGGAAAATGAAACTATGAGGTACCGAGAGATGAAATGACTTTAACATTACATCTGCATTATCTAGAGAATTACTTGCCGCTCAAAACGTGCCTTGTAATAACCTCTACAATTCTCTGCGTGTTATATGCAAATCAATTGAAAAATTAGGTCACCAGAGGTCAAGAGGTCAACCCTGTCAAATGCTTAAAATCTTGAGAACATGCGTTGTTGTGATAAACAAAATGCTACCATAGAAATGTGCTTGGGTTAACATCTTGAGTTGTGAATGCGCTGCACCACCTGACAAATCTTCAGGGCCAATGACCATTTTTTATGGAATTATGTTACTATGGCAACTGACAGTATGCCCATTTTGCAGTAGCCGAAAAATGTAACTATGGGATAATGAAAAACCAAACGAACATAACATTGCATCTAAATAAGGTAAATAGATAAAAGATCACTCATATTGTTTGCACTCGTGACCACTAAATACGGGACAATAAATCTGCTAACTTCCTTTGAACATAATCATTGTGTAATTAGTCATGGCACTTTTGGACGCTGATTCCCCATCTTCAATCCTGTCATTAGCCTCAGGTGAACTGTATTCTTGTTCATTCTCTTTGCTAGTCCCAGTCAGGCCAGCCATTATCCTCCGTTGGTTTCGGCTCATGAGCTAGGTTCCAAATACCTACCGGATAGATAACCCGCTTTATGTGCTTGCGAATGGATGCTCTTGTGGAAGTCGGGTTGACATGCTCATGTTTTCTGAGGGGTTGAGCCTTATCTCTGCATCACCACCACGCATTGCCAGTAGCATGATGAAACGGGAAATGCATCAACGTTCATTGTGGGAGTCATCATTGTACATTGAGTCATCTTTATATATAGAGTCATCTTTATATATTGGTCAACGGAAATCATCTAATTGAAGGCGATCCCCTGTGTTATTCCTTGGCTCGAGAATTGTCTAAATATCTCCTGGCAGACATTAATCAACGACCCGTGCAATAACAAACTATGTCGCAATTGAAGAGTATCTAAGCACGTCAAAAGGCTTAGCAAGATGTTTATAAGGCCACGTCGTGTGTGAAGGTGTGCCATATGAATAAGTCTATATAGTACAGCATGGGCAACCTAGTTATGGTTAGTATCTATAACTAGGCATACACATGTGCATATGTGACAATAGGGAAAAGATTAGTGTATCCGGACTCAACCATGTTCTAACAGAAGATAGTCTAAGGGCTAATGAATTCATTGATGGTGTTGTGTCTGTTAAGGATTATGTAGCGGGACAATGAGTGAAAGTCTGAACGGTTGCTATTCTACACGTATCATACTCCAAAAGTGTGGGCCTATTATGTACTTTACTACTATGCTCATTGGTCAGATAACCACATTATTGGGAGAAGAATCTAGAACAATGTAGAAAACGTGTCTAATAATGAACTATTTCAGTCCTATCTAATTTAATACTTTCGATTATTTGAGCAAGTTTGAATGGTGCCCTCTCCTAAATGCAATGAAAACAAGCAATTGTTATATGCATGATCATGTATCAATAGAATGGTTGCCCTCTGTGCCCTGTTCTTCAGTTCCTAGTGCTTTACATATTGCACAACTATGTTGTTTCAGCCAGAGATGGGCGGGTGATAACAAGAAATGGGCGCGGAATGGCGAGAAATGTGCGGGTAATAGCTAGAAATGGGTGGGGAATAACGAGAAATGGGTGGGGAATAGCGAGAAATGGGTGCGGAATAGCGAGAAATTGGCGGGGAATAGCGGAAAATGGGTGGGGAATAACGAGAAACTGGTGGGGAATAGCGAGAAACTGGCGTTGAATAGCGAGAAATGGGTGGGAAATAGCGAGAGATGGGCGGGAAATAGCGAGAAATGGATGAGGGATATAGCGAGAAATGGGTTGGAAATAGCTAGAAATGGGCCGGGAATAGGCTACAAATTGGCGGGGAATATCTAGAAATGGGCAGCCGAGAAGACTATTTTTGAAAATTTACCACTGGCTCAGTCATTCCAGTGGTAATTCTTCAAAATTCTTGTTCTCTTGGTCTGCAAATGGACTTCAAATAAGCACATATTTTGATATTCTTAGCTAAATTTAGCTATTAAAGAGTTAAATGATATTAATTTTGAGTTTTAGTTACGTATACTAGCACATCTGTGTTTTGCACTATTGATAGGCGCTTTGCGCAAGCTTTGGCATTGCTGGAAATGGTCAGGCGCTTATACATCTGGGTTTAGACCTCCTTGATCAGCGCGCAGTGATTCTATTTATCTTCAGCTTTGCTGAAGAACTCTATAATTGAAGAAATGCCTAAATGTGTTAAATATTAGAAATTTAAAAGCAAATCCTGATTCATTCGATCCATTTTGTTCACGCCCAGTAATTTCAAATTGAACATGCCATTTTAGTAAAACCAGAACTAAAATTAACCCTTTCACCCTCAAAATTCCACTCAATTTTAAAACAATAATACAAGAAAGCTGTTAAAATGGTGACACTAATTCGACTGGACCATGTTACTGCCTTTAGCAGCAACACCTCCCAGCTAAATTAGTGTCAAACTATCCAACATATTATTCCTTACATCATATCATTTTAAAAGCGTAAATAACCTCTGTATTGGAATCGGTAAGACGTTCATTTTATAGTGTATGCCTAAACGATCATTGTCTAAACGATAACAAACCTCATCTATTGATAGCTCTTCAGGCGATCTAATATGCCACTCATAAACTATGCACGTAATTTTAAGCTTTTTATCATGCCGCTAAAGAAAGATATTCAGGCTTTAGTAGCTAAATTTTGGTACATTTCTACATCCTATAATGGCGGTCATAGAGGTGCCATCTATAGTTTAACAATGTGGTATAAAGCAACCATACAGGCAAGCTGTTGAAAATTTGAAACTAATTTAACTGGAAGTTGCTGCTACCTTAGGCAGCAACAACCTCCAGCCAAATTAGTTCCAAAATATTCAACGGGATTAGTATTACATAATAAAGAATGTAATGCATTTCCACTTACACGACATCACACACTATCGCTTGGGGAGACAAAATGGTGGCGATCACTGTTCAGCATTTACTCGATATTACAAAGCAGGTGGTTGTGATACAGATAAGGGAATGTGACAGAATATGAATGATATGGAATCTATAAACCATAATCAATCCGTACAATACAACATTTGCGATTAGATTAGCATCCCTTTAAAGTGGGCGGAGTAAGAAAATTACCTCTGCAAATATAACATGCCTGACTAGTGATAGCTAATGTCACTAAACCGCTTACGTATAATCACGTGATCTATAAAACAGATCTGTTTACTCATCATTACCCCCTGAGGGGTTCTGTCTCTGGGAGTGACAATGACGTCATAACAATTTGCGTCTGCAATTTTTTAGTAATGGCCACTTCAGTCCTGATAACAGCAGCTATAGTTAGAGTTGACTAATTACCAAAAGCTCGTTAATTAACCGACTGGCTAGCCTTTAGATCATTACCATTGCTGCTAATGTATGTTTGAGGAGCCATTCTTTACGTTACTTAGTTTCTTATATGCGCGGCCGTAAGCTCATTCCTGAAAAAAGAAAGAAGTTTGCTGCCTTCACTGTTGTATCCAGCTAACGCCACTTTCACTGACGTCGCAATCAGATACCGCAAGAGACATAGCGCCAGGGGGGAGGACGAAGCAGGTTTGAACCTGGGGAGGGTCATTCCGCCCCTTACGTTTGATACATTTCTAATTGTTATAATCTTTCAAAGACATTTATCAAGGGTCTGTTCGATTGTACGAAAACCAATTTTGAGGGCTATTTTGAAAAAACTTCTGTCTTGGCGCCAAAATAGGTTATCCGGTATCTTCTAATATGATCATTGAGCTTGTATGATTAAGGCGTGTTCATTTCTGCTAAAATCAAAACTTGTAACATTGATGACATAAAGGGGTATCTTGTCAATAAGAAATGACCCTGATCTTTGGCCTCAAAATCAATCTGCTTCTTAGGGATAAAAACCGAGGGTGTGGTCACAGTTTGAACATTTTCCTTGTATGGATGACCTTGGATGTCATGTGGTGACTTCTAATATGTCCAACTGACCCGTACAGGCCAACATACATTCGTTTCCTGCAAAAAAACTAAAGCTGGTAACTTTGACCTTAATGATAATCTTGACCTTTTAACTTTGGCCACAAAATCAGCAGACATCTTCCAGAGCCAAAGATAGTGGTGATCCTATAACAACTGTAGGTGTTGTTGTTGTTGTTGTTGTTGTTGTTGCTGTTGTTGTTGTTGTTGTTGTTGCTATTGCTGCCGCTGCTGTTGTTGTTGTTGTTGTTGTTGTGGTGGTTTTTGATGATGTTGCTGTTGTTTGCTGCTGTTGTTGTTGTTGTTGGTGGTGGTGGTGGTGGTGGTGGTGGTGGTGGTGGTGGTGGTGGTGGTGGTGGCGGTGATGGTGGTGCTTTGGTTTTAGCTGTACTCGTAGTCGCGGTTGAAATATTCATAATGCAAATTCCTGTACCAGTTATGAGTATCTCGAAAATCATTGGATCCTATTTAATATTAATACCAAATCAAGTCAATATGGACCATAGAAATTGACCAAGTTTCTCATTGATCGGGCCAAGCAACATATTGGTAGGCATTTAAAAATATATGTTTTGTTTCACTTCAATTTAAGATAAGTTTGTATTTTTCATAAATATTAGAATATGCGTATGCTATGCGAATATTCGTTAACATTGGTCTATATGAATGATTATTCGAATATTCCAATATTCGGACCAAACACATAATGGACCTTTCCATTTTTAGCTATGACCCGCCCATCTCTAGCTAAGCTCCACCCACACCTCGCTCGTGTTGGGATCGATCGATCTATCAATTTCCAGAAAACTATACACGTAATCTATTTAATATTTTGGAACGCATTTTTACTGGGCTCTGTTGCTGCCTATGGCAGCAACCACGTCCAGTCAAATTAGTGTCAATATATTCAACAGGATGTTCATTAAATAGTGGAGACATACAATTCGTACGACGTGTCGGACTATTAAGAGTTAAAGACTGGCTAAATATAATCATTTATGACGTAATGATTATGACGTCATCGTACACGCCGCTAGCTGAGTATGACGTCATACGAGATCAGATGATAGATGGATACTCTGGAAAGGTGAATTCCCGGATAGCGCAGGTTATTTGGGTCGGCACTGGGCCAATAGCGGGTCGTTTTGGCCCGTTAATGACACAGTTACAGGCCCAATATGCTGAGCTATCAGAGTCACAGGCAAAATATTCTACCCAAATGTGATATGAATAAACTGCGGTCGATATTAATACTATTAGAAAGATTACATCTACGCAAAACTCCCTTTTGGATCTTTGTTTCCTGGCGGTACAAATGTTCTTAGCCGTGTAGCAATTACAGACAAGAACAACTAATTTTACGATGTATGGAATAGCCTGCTGAAAATTTTGAACCTAATTTGACTGGGACCTGTTGCGGCATAACAGGTTCCAGTCGAATAAGTTTCAAAATATTCAACAACTTTCCTGTATTGTCGTCTTGAAAAAAATCGACATCAGCATTTTGGATTCTGCATACCATGTTTAGAATTTTCATGCTGCTATTAGGCTAGATAGAACGATATTTATTCAGATGGGCCTCGATGACCGCGATTCTGCCAGCATTTTGAATGGCCATACCTCTCTACACGACAAACACTCTCCAGAACCGCTCACACTCTTGGACCAACATTGTCTCACGTGTTTGTCAGAAGTCACAGGCGCATCGAAAACACACCAGCAAGCGGTTCCAGATGGACGAATTTCTCCTCAAATAGGATTATAAGTAGCCTTGGTAATTTTAAAAGCGCTATAGTGAAATATAAATCATATGTAGTCTATTTGATATGTAAACACGACAGGGTTAGCCCAAATGGCCACCAAATGTGCGAGTGTTGGCGCCGAGCCATTCTCACTCTCTATTTCCGCCGAGACGGCCGCGCTAAAAGGGCGAATAAATATTTGTCAAAAACAACTTCTTGAACTTATATTCTTCAAAACTGTCGAAAAGGTTGGTAAATCTGAAAAGAATATATCGGGAAATTATTATCTATCCCACGCCAGGTACACACAGTTGGCAATACGCTTGTGGCAACATATGTGAATATATATGCATTATGAAAACATTTCGCTTATAATGTATTCAGCTGCTTTCCATTTCAAGCTTTAAGTGTAAGCACAGTTCTGGTCAGATGCGCTTTTCCAGGGCAACACTTGCTGGGAGCTTCTCGAGATGCGGAGATAATCGCTAACTCGTCCACGATATCACACCTTGTCAATATGGCTAATTTCAGTCCGAGATTTGGATGTGTGTGTGTGCGTGGGTGGGTGGGCGGCTGAATGGATGGATGGATGGGTGGGTGGCTGGGTGGCTTGGTGGCTTGGTGGCTGGGTGGCTGGGTGGCTGGGTGGCTGGATGGATGGATGGATGGATGGGTGGTTGGGTGGTTGGGTAGTTGGGTGGCTGGGTGGATGGATGGGTGGGTGGATGGATGGATGGATGGATGGATGGATGGATGGATGGGTGGGTGGATGGGTGGGTGGGTGGGTGGGTGGGTGGGTGGGTGGGTGGGTGGGTGGATGGATGGATGGATGGATGGATGGATGGATGGATGGATGGATGGATGGATGGATGGATGGATGGATGGATGGATGGATGGATGGATGGATGGATGGATGGATGGATGGATGGATGGATGGATGGATGGATGGATGGATGGATGGATGGATGGATGGATGGATGGATGGATGGATGGATGGATGGATGGATGGATGGATGGATGGATGGATGGATAAATGGATGTTTTGTTATGGTGGTCATCATGAAAATATTACAGTTGGGCAAAATTATTGGCCTCACTATCCTCTCTTTCTCTCTCTTCACTATACTTCTCTCTCTTTCTCTCTCTCTCTCTCTCTCTCTCTCTCTCTCTCTCATAAAAATACTCAATATGATGTACATGTATTATAATATTTAATCTGTTTATACGTTTACTTTGTTATTTTGTGTATATGTTTATGTTTGCCGCCTATACATTTTTTCTGTAGGGAGAGGGCTTTTCTAAGTTTCGAACAAGTTGTGCCCAATCCCATTGTAATATATGCAACAAAATATGTTTAAAAAACAACAAAAACGGATATACGGATAGGTGGGTCGGTGGGTTGGTAGGTAGGTGAGTTGATCTTCTTCTTTTCGATCGCTGGTATCACACTTGGAGAGCCGTTCTCAAAATGAAATCTGTGGTTTTCTGCAGTTCTTCCACAGGCCCATACAGCTTTTCAAGAAAAGAGGCTGACAAAGGCCAGATCTCTTCTCTCAGCAGCTGATACGTGCTGCAACATTGAAGTATGTGCTCTGTGGTCTGTTCTGCTTCTCCACAAGGACAAGCTGGTGATGTCGTAAGGTGGAACCACCTGTACATGTGTTGGTTTAGTCTGTTGTGTCCAGTTCTGAGACGAAAAATGGTCACTTGCTCTGGCCTCGAGAGATGATGGTAGGCATCTTCTGATTGCGGTGTTCTATAGAGTAACTTGATGATAGTCTTCATCTCTGTATGTGTAACCATGTTTTCTGTCTGAGTCTCTTCTGCACCCACCATTGCCATATTGTCTGCTTCCTCATTTCCTTGGACTCCACAGTGTGAGGGGATCCACTACAGTGCTATCCGAAAGAATTTGATGGTTTGCATTGCTTCTTCAAGTTGTGGCAGCTTACCTTTGGTGATAGCCTCAAGGACGGAGCGGGCATCAGATAAAAAGACAATCTGTGCAATAGGGTCTGCTGTTCTGCTGATGGTATTAGCTGCATGAACCAGTGCTTCGACTTCCGCTCTGTGGTTTGCGCAGTATTTGCCTGTCGGTATTGCAGCTGACTCATGTTGTCCGTTTGGATACTGTATGTGCAGTCCGGCAGCTCTGCTCCTAATTGCATCTTTGCCTGATCCATCTGTGTAGATCCGTATCCATGTCTCCTGAGGGTACATTTCTTCTAGCATGGCTAGGGTCAGGGACTTCTTGCTCACATCACTGTGTTCATCTTTGGTTGTGAGATGAGGTACTGTGGTGCGAATAGCTATGCTCTCTAGTTTGTTTACCCAGGGTGGAGGATCAAGGGTGTGGTCTGGGTCTTCTATTTGTACTGGCAACATTTCTTGGTGTTTCCTTTGAAGTGCTTTTGTCTCTTTCACAAAACTTGATCTTTTAAGTCTTCCTGATGACAGCTATGCTTGCTTGATCTTCATCGGGTGGTTGTTGAACGAGTTGAACGTTGCAGCTTGGATCAGTGCTTTGCATTCCCTTCCTTTGCTAAGTAGGGGGATGCCTGCTGTCTGCTCCATTTTTTCTATTGGTGTGGATCTCATTCCACCAGTGATGATGCACAGTGCCTGGTTTTGTACTCTGTCGAGGTTTTGTTGATGAGATTTAGCTGCTGTCATCCATGAGCTGGATCCATACTCAAGGTATGGTCGTACGGCACCTAGGTAGATGGTCTTGAGGATCCTTTCATTGGCACCCCACTTTGTTCCTGCCAGCTTCCTCATGATGTTTAGCTTTCTTCTGGCCTTTGCCTCTGCATTCTGGATGTGCTCCTTCCATGTTAATCTTCTGTCATAGGTGACTCCCAGGTATGTCTGCTGGTCCTCGTACTCGAGTGGCGTACCGCCCAGTGTCAGATTGCCAACCTTGGTTTTGGAGGACAGTGAGAATAGCATGGCAGATGATCTTTATTTGTTGATGGTAATACACCAGCGATTTGCCCAAGCTGTAATTCTGTCCAAGGCGAGCTGCATTCTGTACGTGGCAGTCGTTGTGTACTCTTCGGTGCATCAGAGTACGAGGTCATCTGCATAGAGGGCTGCTTGAATCCCATTGGGCAGCTCTGCTACGATGTCATTAATGAAGAGTATGAACAGAGTTGGTGATAATACTCTGCCTTGTGGCACCCCTTGTCTCAGTAATACATTCTGTCCAGATTGTCCGTCCACCAGCATCCTAGCTCTGCGGTTGTGTAGGTATGACTTGGTCAATCGGAACATGTTGCCACCGATGCCTGTGCGCCGGAGCTTCACGAGGAGGCCATCCTTCCACACTTTCCTTTCAAATGCCTTCTGCAGATCGATAAAGGCAGCTAGCATCACCTTCTTAGCTTGAAAAGTGTCCTCTATGACCTGTGCAAGATGTGTTGTTTGATCTTCTGTGCTCCTGTATCTTCTGAAGCCGGCCTACTCTGAAACTATAATGTTCTCCGACTCCAGTTACCACTGCAACCGCTGGTTGCTGATGCACTCCATGGTCTTACATATGCAGCTTGTAAGACTGATAGGATGGTAGCTCGGCACTTTCGTCTTGTTCTTCCCTTTTTCAGAATAGGAGTCATTCTGGCTTCCTTCCAGCACTGAGGAACCTCTCCATTGGTCCAACTGAGATTAAAGATGTCTAGCAACTTGCGAGGAGATGCATTACCAAGGTGTTGGATCGTTTCATTCGTAATGCCATCTGGTCCGGGAGATTTCATCTTCTTCAATTGGCGGATAGCCTTCTTCAGTTCTCCTAAACTAAAGTCAACTTTCATTGCATCGTGGGTGTTTGTGTCTGTTCTTTCCTTTTGCTCCTTTCTAACCTCTTTTTGACGCATTCGTGGTATGGAAATGTTGCTTTCTTTTGCATATGCCTTCGCAAAGGCATCTGCAGCCATCTTTCCTGTCAGTGTTTGTCCATCTTCTTCAAGAGTAATCTTCTCTCCCCAGACACCCTCATCATTCAGTGCTTTAGTCAGTCTCCATAGCTTTGTGGTGTCTCTCTCTAAATTAAACTCTGCCGTCTTTTCCCTCCAGCTTCCTCTTTTGTCCTTCAGCTTGGCCTTTAGATACATGGCTTTAGTTTGTTGTAACGTGAAGTGGTTTTCATGACAGGGATTACCCTCTGCATCTTCTCTGGCCTTGTCTAGTTTATCATGTGCTGCTTGCAGTTCTGTTGTCCAGTAGGGGCGGTAGTTTTTCCTGAACCCTCGAGGAATCACTTCGTTAGCAGCCTTGAGGATACTTGAATTAAATTCCTAGACCACATTGTTGATGTTTCTCCCTTCTACTGCTATATTTTGGGTAAGCTCATTGGAACGAATGCCGAACAGACTCCAATTTGCCTTTTTGTAGTTCCACCTTGGATGTTGAGGTGAACTTGTCGAAATACTTCCAAAAAGAGAGAGGAGGACTGGGCGGTGGTCGCTTCCTCCTAGCTGCGATCCGACCACTCTACTGAGGTTTCTGTGAATGTCTTCTGTACAAAATGCCAAGTCCGGCGTTGTTGTCGAGTGTGGCGCGAGTAGAAGGTAGGCTCATCTGTGGGATGGTTGACAAGTAAAAGGTGTTTTTCATCTTGCCATGCTTCAATGTCTTCTCCTCGTTTATCAAGTGTTCTGTATCCCCAGCTCCGGGACTGGCTATTAAAGTCTCCCGCAATGAGGAGGTGGCAGTCCTGGACCTGGATTGTGTGAAGTGAGAGATTCTTGTCATTAGGGCAGTGATAAATGACAATGTCAATCACAGAGTTGCTGGTTGTTACCTTGATCTTGATATATTCTGCCTCTTCCATAAAGGTTTTGATCTGGCTGGCGTTCACGCTGTTTCGGACCAAGGTGACCACCCCGCATTTCTTTCTTCCTCTTCGATCACACCGGAAAATCTGGTAACATCTGATCGTAAGTGGTTTTCCTTCTTGCAGGTGTGTCTCTTGGATGCAGCAGATATCAATGTTGTTTTCGTACAGGAATCTTTCGAGCTCTGATTTCTTGTTGGTAACCCCTTCTGCGTTCCAGTGCATGATGTTGATACTGGGGTTCTCTTTGGGTTTAGTCTTCTCTTTCGGTTGGCCAGTAGCTCTCCATCCTCGTCCCCTGACTCCACAAGACGAGTTGATGGGACCTCCAGTAGCTGAGGGTGGGCTCCTTCGAGGCGTGGAGCCCGGCGCTGCACCTGCCTAGCGGATCCTCACAGGGCGAGCACCATTTCGGTTGATTTGCTCTCCAAGTGTCATTTCATTAGCGTTGTGCAAAATGCTCTGGTTAGCCCCTCCAAATGTCTGGATTGACACCCAGTGGGTTACACCCCTGCGCCACGTTGAGGCCGAGCATATAGTCTTCAACAGGGGGTGAGTTGATGATTGCGTGGTTTCTTGGTTGCTTGGTAGATGGATGCATGGATTGGTAGATTGGTAGGAAGGCAGACAGGCATGCAGGCAGTCAAACAGACAGACATACAGACAGACAGGCAGACGGACAGACGGACAGACGGACAGACAGACAGACAGACAGACAGACAGACAGACAGACAGACAGACAGACAGACAGACAGACAGACAGGCAGGCAGGCAGGCAGACAGACAGACAGACAGACAGACAGACAGACAGACAGACAGACAGACAGACAGACAGACAGCACTTCTGAACATATAGTGTAAGCATAGCCAGGGCTTCCTGATTGGAAATGAATATGCATATATATGCTATGTAATTAGCCATTGTTCAATACACAGAAAATAATCACACAGACAGACAGACAGACAGACAGACAGACAGACAGACAGACAGACAGACAGACAGACAGACAGACAGACAGACAGGCAGGCAGGCAGGCAGGCAGGCAGGCAGACAGACAGACAGACAGGCAGGCAGGCAGGCAGGCAGGCAGGCAGGCAAGCAGGCAGGCAGGCGGGCGGGCAGGCAGGCAGGCAGGCAGTCATGCAGGCAGGCAGGCAGGCAGGCATGCAGGCAGGCAGGCCATTTCTTGACATGGATAATGACAGCAGTATCTATTTAATTCAACAGTTTCGAATAAAGATGTCACGGAAACGACTCACTGCTACACCCCCACAAGCAATCCAATTACATGCAATTGTTTACAAATTATCCACTCATTTTCCAGCATATATACTACTATATAACCACAAGTTCCAAGAATCTTAATGCTGGTCTCCGGTTCAAATGGTTAAATTAGTGGGACTCCGGGCTGAGAGAGTTTGTTATCGTTCCATCATCTATCGGCTAATTGAAGCAAATTTAGCTCGCACGTCGCCACATCGCGTACCAGAATCACATGCTGAATGAGCTAGTGTTTTAAGCTAACACGTTACATAAAACAAACAAATTAGCTTCGTAATACTTATAAACAGTGACAGGTCGAATAAAGGGATTTCTCTCGAGGGCAGTAATCTAATCAGAAGAAAACCTGTCACCGATACCCAAAGGGCATTTAATCTAAATAAGAGCTAGCCACCTATTTCCTCTTCATTTACTTCCAGTAAGACGTAGATCGACTTTGTCCTACTTTATATCAAGAGAACGATCCCATTATTATAGTGACATAAATATTATTATGTACTAATAATAATAATAATAATAATAATAATAATAATAATAATAATAATAATAATGTTGGTGGAGGTGGATGATGATGATGATGATGATTGGGGTGGGGGGGGGAGGGGGTGGTGGTGTGGGATGTGGCGGGGTGTGGGGTGGTGGTGATGTGGGATGTGGCGGGGTGAGGCAGATGGCCATGGAATTTCTTATGGAGACGGATAAAAATTAAACTATCAGACATATCTTTGCGTGTGCGGTGGGTGTTTTGACAGGTCCTACACTGCCACCCCACCATGTTGTAACAAGTAGGGGTTTACAGTCACGCATGAAGCTACAATTTTACCAGGTTTACGTATTTACCAGCCGCGTTTGCCTCTTGATCTATCAGGCTTAAGTGCCCGTTTTGAACACATACTTAGACCTCAGTACCAATTTGTTATCGGCGCGCGCATTTGTAAACGGCGCATGCCCACATACCAATTGGTCATCGGCGCGCCCGTTTGTAAACGGTGCATGGCCCATATACCAATTCATTATCAGGATGCCCGTTTGTAAACGGCGCACTTCCCATATGTCAATGTCAAACTTGCACCAATAGGCAATGCATTCATTCATCCATTAATTAACTCCGTCTTACTGATCATATCAGTGATTCGTTCAGTTGTTTAGGCACGTTTGCCCGTATGCGGGTGTTGCTTATTTGTTAGTCTGTCAATTGGTCTGTCTATTCATTCACTCATTCCTTCAGTCGGTTAGTCAATAATTCTGCATGCATAAAAAAGAATGAGGGCGTACATGATACATCAGCAAATGTGGGCCAATTGAATAGCCGCTGATTAATCCATTGTTTTGGAAAGCATAATGTCTGTCTGTATCAAAGTGATTAAGCAGAAGTCTAATAGCGCAATGATCAAATACAGTGACTAACATTGAGTAAGGTTCGCCTGTTATTGGATACATTCATAAACACCGTAAATAATGGTCAAATTTATTAAAGAAATTTTAAATCTTCTCATAGAAAATAGCCATTTGCAGAGCAAGAGGTTATTTTTGAAATCTCAACAGCACTTATTTATGTACTTTAAAACCGCACTTACATTCCGACAATGTGTGCGTCACACCTCGTTCCAGTGACTGAAAATTAATCACTGATCTATGAAGGTAGGGCTAGAAATCACAGTTCTTTTACAACTATGCGCATTTCCTATTGGTGCAAGTTTGATATTGACATATGGGCAATGGGCCGTTTACAAACGGCCGCGCCGATAACAGATTTGTACCTGGGCCATGTGCCGTTTGCAAATGGGCGCGCCGATAATAAATTAATATTATGGGCCTGGACCATTTACAAACGGGCGCGTCGATAACAAATTGGTATATGGGCCTGCGCCGTTTACATACGGGCCAAATTGATTATTGGCGCGTTTCATATACACTGTATAGCCTACATATTATTTCGCATCTTTTTCGTGAATCCGTGCCGCATTGATAGTTTATCTCCATTTCCCGTAATAAATAATATAAATCATTACTATTAAACTGCCGTCGATTGATTATTGAGATTATTGGTTAGTTTGTGATTATTTTCTGTGTATTGAACAATGGCTAATTACATAGCATATATATGCATATTCATTTCCAATCAGGAAGCCCTGGCTATGCTTACACTATATGTTCAGAAGGTTTAGGAGTGGGTACTAGAATAGTGCTGATGTACCAAAGTGCTGTTGCAGCGACATGTGTTTCACACAAACACATCTCTTGCCATCCGCTATCTGTTGCTTGCGTACATAGCTCCGTATGTTTCCCTCATCAAACACCCAGTCTCCAGAGTACGGCAACCCCTTCGGCAAATCTCGGCCGATAACTACCGAATCATTTACTCCATTTTGAGGCCAATAATGGGTATCGGTGCGCTTTGTGAGGCGAGCAGTTCTGACATGTATCACACGTTTACAGGAGCCGTGATATCTTTTCGAGACAGCTCTCAATCTGCTGCTTCTCCCTGTACATGATACTCTGATTGCTTTGGCAGATTTAATACACTATGTGACTTGTAATGAGGTTAGACAATATCAATAAACCATACATAACCATTTACATTCTACAAGAAATGTTTTCCTTACGACTGACAGATAATAGAAGCCTTTCTGTCTGCCTGCCTGTCCGTCGTTCAGTCCGTCGTTCAGTCCATTCCTCTATCCGCCCGCCCGCCCGCCCGCCTGCCTGCCTGCCTGCCCGCCTGCCTGCCTGCCTGCCTGCCTGCCTGCCTGCCTGCATGCATGCATGCCCGCATGCCTGCCTACCTGCCTGCCTGTCTGCCTATCTGCCTGCCTGTCTGCGGTCGGTCAGTCAGTCGGTCGGAGAGTCATTCAATCATTCTCTCAATCATTCTATCGTTCGTTCGTATGTTCATTCATTCAGTTAGTCAGTTAATTGGTTGGTCGGTCGATCGGTCAGTTGATCAGTCAGTTGATCAATTATTCGATCAGTTGGTCGGTCGGTCGGCCATTTTTGCCTACAACGTAACGTTAATAGTTACACGCTTATTAGATATGACTCGCAACAATCTTTGACATTTCTGTCATTTTCTGACAAAGATGTTTATCTTACAGCTATGGCGTGTCGCGCCTGCTTTATTGGAAGTAGTTATGACACATGCTCATCTTCTCTGACATAATTTGCCTGAATGTCTATTTTGCCGGTAGCGTAGAATTTCAGTCAGTTAGTTTTCGAAATAATCAACAGGAATTGGTGCCTTTACGGCAATCACAACTTCAGCCAAGAGGCATTCTCAATATATTGCAACATGATGACTCAAACCCACAACCAGGAGAAAAATAAAAATGTCAGCTATGAGATACAAATCCGACAACATACGAGACACACAGCCACGGACCAGCGAGAAAACAATCCTAAAGCTACCTAGAGACAATCCCAGAGTTCAATCAGGAAACAAGCCCAGGCTGCAGTCATGAGACATATTGCGACTTTCGCAAGAAGATAAGGCGGCACTCCAGTCAGTAGGCAAATTCAGATTCCCAGCAGGATCACACCAGGAGACAAACGAGAGCCCATCCATGCAGAAATATATTAGCGGGTTCAGATCATTATAACATATCTATATATATTCTCCTGAATACAACACTTAACATCGATGGTTTCATCCTTAAAGTGGATGACACCGGCCCCAATCTCAATACAAGAATCGTAGCTACATTCCACCAGTTCTCACCCAATTTTGGGAACTTAACCACTGGTTTGCATCATTACTTCTATCTTTGCGACACATACATCCTGGTTCCTAGATATGAGTGTCTTGACTGCTCCAGTGGTGACATTGGTGGCTTAGCTAGAGCTTGCAAATGTTAAAACTGGAGCTTGCAGATGCACCCCATGATGAGATTCTATATTCTGGGGTTGGCCACACACTGATCACAGTGTTTTTCAGATTGCTGTCTTCAGCTATACAGCTGATTCTAGCAATCATGTTCACGAGGTTCATTCTGAACATAGCTTTGGATACTCATTGACGTAACACTAAAGTAAGTTTGGGGTTTATCTTCCGGAATTGGTTGGTCATTGAGCTTTACCAGGCGAGACTTCGTTGACGTGCTAAATTTCATATGCTGTCTTGTCTGTATTATTCGCGAATGCGCAGTTTCGAGTCCATATCTCAACCAGCATGTCTAGATTACGTCTAAGGCCGGTTTTCACGATCGCATTAATCTGAACGGATTTGCCGAATTCGATAGAATCTGACCGTGTAAACATAAAATCTGAAGTCTTGTGTCTGAAGTCGAAAATTTGAAGGCGAACCTGATGATTCTTAAGATTTTTCGATTTCAATAAAATCTCACCGTGTAGACCCACAATCCGAAGTTTGATGTCTGAAGGCGATTCTGGAGAGTTGGGCAGGATCAATTTCTTCAGATTTTGTCCGAAGGCGTAGCCAATGACTGTGTCTACTGTGTAACGTTATATTACTATTATGACGTCGCATTCTATTCTCAACGTACAAGTGCCAATCAAGGTGTCAACTTTTTGATGCAAAGATGACTACCGTTTCCAATCTTACTACAGAGATAGACTTTGCCTCGACCCGTCAGGCTAACGAGGTGTATTCTACTTAACACTGTACCAATCTCTCTGGCAAATGAGTCTAGGACATTTATTTGATGTTTTCTCTGCACACAGATTACAGTTTCCGCCAGTTTCAAAGTTAGGCCAGCCTTTCACAAAAGCAATCAAGAGGTTTATGAGAAATCTATTCAGAGTCCTACGGCGTTTGAATTTCCCTGGAATACATTGTAAATGTTAAGTTTCGATGTACACGTCTTTGTCTTCTCTAGACCTATTATGACGAAAGCCCACTTTCTTCAGAATGATGATCTGCTGGTTTTCCAAGCAACCACATACCGTATATTATTTCTAGTAGTTTCTCGATACAATGGATAAATCCACTTTAATCTACGCCCCGCCCATCTCTAGCTAAGCTTCGCCCATGCTGTAAACGTTTTGCGATCCTAGCTGACGTTCAAACCATATTGCTTAAAAAATAATTGGAGATAATTCCTTCCTAAAAAATTGCATTTAAAATGGTATGAGGCTGTGAGCCCATATTTATTAACCGACGTCACAAAATAAATGTGCGTTGATTGGGCGGACACCAGCGATAGTTGTTTTAAAATCGTTCGAAAATACTATTACTATATATTAATCTAAAATTATGTCAATGGGAGAAAAGGGACTTCATGCCCAATTTTGTCAACGCCTCCATGTGAAAGTGTTAAATTTTTGGATGTCATAATCGCGAAATAGAATTGAATTGAATTGAATTGAATTCATTTAATCGCGAACTCAAACGACGACGACTCAGGCGACAACAGGCGATTCGAGGATTTCCGATGATTCTCGAGTCGCTTGTGTGTGCAAACATATTCTGCAAACATATTCTCAGCGATTTTGGCGATTTGCCGACCGAATCGGGCGAAGGATCGCCCGTGTGTAATTCACGAATCCATTTCCTCACTCAATCATATGACGTCATAATCAACTACACCCCGTGTATGCTGACGTCATAATCATGGCGTCATGAATGATTCGATTAAGCCCGTATTTAACGTTTAATAGTCCGACACGAATTGTATGTTTTCCCTATTTAAGAAACATGCTGTTGAATATTTTGAAACTAATTTGACTGGACGCTGTTGCTGACATTAGGCAGCAATAGCGCTCATTCAAATTAGTTCCCAAATATGCAAACGCTTATCAGCATAGTTTTTTTGGAAATTAATAGTTAAAGAGTTCAGAGATCGATCGATCCCAGCACGAGTGAGTTGCGGGTGGAGCTTAGATGTAGATGGGCGGGGCATAGCTAAAAATAGAAAGGTCGATTGGTATTAGATAAATTGAATACGATGGCTTGTAATTCCTAAGAAAACTCTATTGCAATTTATTATCCTTTATTTACTCGACTAGTCGGTCAGATTTTACTGCTGTAAAGTTGTCATAGTTCCGGTGCTTCCGACGATAATAACCATTTATGTAGCAAATCTAATCTAATCTAGTGTATTACGACGAATTTATGCAGCAGCAGCAGCTTTTTTGTCGTCGTCGTCGTCGTCGTCGTCGTCGTCGTATTATTATTATTATTATTATTATTATTATTATTATTATTATTATTATTATTATTATTATTATTATTATTATTATTATTATTATTATTATTATTATTTACAATTCAAGTTTATTGCTTAATCGTTGCTCCAGTCATGTTTAATTAGAATTAGTAACTGCACGATTGTAAATTTTCGAAATCATACCACTATTTTGTACGTCTAATAAAGATGGAGAGTGGCGGATTGTCGACAAAATAAAGACCGGGTCGATACGTGCTCTATAGTTTTCTGCACCATCCATCCATCCTGGTGGAATGGTGCGATAATTGTGTCTAGTCAGCGCCTTGGTTTGGCCCCTCCTCTCTTCATTGCCCGGTAGTGGCTGCTAATCAGCCGCCCCCAGGGACACAATGACGCGCACAATCGCCGATATAATCGCGCGCAAACCGGCAATTTGTTCAAATCTGTCAGAAATTGCTTCGCTCATTTTCTATTCAAATCTGATAGTAAGACAATCGTTAAAGGAATTGCTCTAAAAGGTTGCCATAAAACCGCAAACTGATGCAGTGTGATAACCGATGATTTGCTACTTTCCGGAAACAATTCTGGTCCCTTATAGTGGGTGAAATTTTCCTGCTGGTTGCAAAATTGCGAAAGTATAATGTCCATGATTGATAGCTTTCTTAGCAATTGCTGGCATCAAGAATCTCCTCATTATATCGCGGCCTGCTTTTATCAACGCGTCAATAAGTGTATTCATGGCGAATTATTATCGTGATAATGCGTTCTATTTCTATATAACAAATTGATCATCATCATCATCATCATCATCATCATCATCATCATTGTCATCATCGCCATCGCAACCCGCCACCCGCCACCCGCCACCCGCCACCGCTACCCCCACCCCAGTCACCACTAACATTACCACTAACACTAACATTTCAGGACATGGTCGTAATGATCCAGAAAGCTGAAAAAGTAATATTCTCACAATGCTATCAATGGCTTCACGATCCGATGTACGTGTACGTGTACGTGTGCGTGTGCGCGTGCGCGTGCGCGTGCGTGTGCGTGTGCGTGTGCGTGTGCGTGTGCGTGTGCGTGTGCGTGTGCGTGTGCGTGTGTCTGTGGTTGGGTGGGTGGGTGGGTGTGTGTGTGGGTGTGTGGGTGTGTGGGTGGGTGGGTGGGTGTGCATGTGCGTGTGCATGTGCGTGTGCGCGTGTGCGTGTGCGTGTGCGTGTGCGTGTATGTGCGTGTGTGCGTGCGTGCGTGCGTGCGTGCGTGCGTGCGTGCGTGCGTGCGTACGTGCGTACGTGCGTGCGTGCGTGCGTATGCGTTTGCGTGTGCGTGCGCACGTGCGTGTTAATAGTCACCACCTGGACGGTGGTGCATACGCTACTTTGTACATAAATGATGAATAATATTTGGCATCAATTATATGTTTACATTCGATTCAATTCCAACCACCACGTCAACGCCAACACCCCTACCAAAACTACACGCGTTTTCTTACGACATTCGCTTCCGATCTTTAACACATTGGTTGCTCTATTTAGAATATCATTAACAGGAAATCGAACCCACAACCCGCGAAAGCGCCAAGTATCATAGCCTACAAACGCTTCCACCAAACCAACGCCGAAAGTGTGGTGGAAGCGTTTGTCGCTATGATGCCTGATGCTTTCGCCGTGTTGTGGGTTCGATTCCCTGACAATGCCAATATACCGTAATACCACGACTATACTTGTATATCTATTTAGAATAGAGACCCATTCGGAGTATGACTATATAACATGCTTTGTTTAATGAAATGCGGTTCACCCACTCCATGCATAGGACACATTCGTCTAGTATTAGTCTGGTATCAATCAATATTTTGCCCAAATCAAGAAAATTCTTACAGAATTACTTTTAATCTAGATTAACATATACAAAATCCTCATTGACCTTGGAATAATTACCATTTTATACCAAACAAACTCGGGGCAGGAGTATAGAAACCAAATGTCAAATGCTTTTAATCAGGATTAATAGTAGGTAATAATAAGAAGAGTAAGAAAATTGGATTCAGCCTTTATTTGCCATTTTCCCATCAATGCTGTAGGCCATAGCACCCCTATCTCACTAGCCAAGCCCACGCAGCCACCGGCCCGCCAACCAATCTGTGGTCCATTGTGCTCCTCAGCAGCTTGCGCAAAATTCTATCCAACGTATTCCTATGACGAGTCCGAGACAAGATCCATAACCTCTGTTCAGATCTGTTTACACGTGGACGTAGCGGCGCAGACATTGTATAGGCGCAGGGCATGTCTGTGTCGGTTGTCATGTCCAAACAATAGGATGTTCACATATTGGGATTGACGTGTCACGAGCCTTTGACACACATAAACGTTCAAAGATCCTAGATGCACTACACCAGTCCAGTTGCAATGGGGATGAGTTGCGACTGGTAAGACTCCTACCTGCAGACACTAAGCTAAGAGTATACGAGTCAGGACAGTGAAATCTGCAGAGTTTGAGACATCAATGGGCTCCCACAGGGAGATGGCCTATCTCCAGTGCTTTTCGCCTGCTACCTTACTGCAGCATTGGAATTTGTGCGGAAAAGTTCCACATGCTCAAATACACCAATGTTTATACTAGGTGTACCGTTAGAGGTGGAATATGCCGACGATGTGGACTTCATAGACGAGGAGGAGAAACTTAATAAACACTATGTTAAACATATTGTAAAGCCTATGGTAGCAACAACACCCAGTCAACTTGGTCTCAAAATACTCAACAATATGCTTATTAAATAGTAAAGACATACAACAACGCTTAGTCTGTCATCAAGTAAGTATTTGTAATGAACCTATCCACGTCATTCATAATACAATTGATTATGATGTCAGTCTACACGTCACATAGTTGATTTTAACACCAAGCTTATTAATCCTTACCACTCTGATGTCAATATTCTATCTTTTATTACATCAATAGCAAAAAAATTGGTGTACATTTTTCAACAATTTTGGTGGACGATGTTGCTGTCTACGACAGCACCAAGTTCCACCAAATGTGTTGTAAAATGAACTCCAGTTCATCTTTTAATTTAATTTGAGAATTTTGACATCAATGTGGTACGGGTTACTGGATAAGCTGGAATCCTCCATTACAGTCATCACCTGTCGCGATTTATGAGTGTTTCGCATATGGGATAGGATGTGTCAGTTCAATCTGGAACCTATAGTCATTTGAACATTGTCGACCTTTCTCATAAATGGCCTTGAAGAGAGAGGTGGTAATTGCTACCATCGCATATGCACAGTGTGGTATAATATCATCATCTTCTATAGAGCGATCCACATAACTAATGGACAGGTCGAGTCGAATTATATTATTGTCTACATTTAATCCCGGTTCCAATATCCTTCACTGTGTGCATCGCGTGGCTTCCCTTGATGATTGCATCGTTCTATGGTTGGTTGTTCATACTGAGTTGAATCACACTGTCCACTTTCTCAACTTCCCCCAGATGATGTCATCGCCATCACTTGCTTCCAAACCAATAACTAGATATCAAAGTTTATGAACCGCATTATCATCTTGATACATTCCAAGATATCTCTCCAATCCTGCTCAATGGACCGTTCCAGTTTATCCATCAATCATATGACGTCATAATCAAGTACGTGCTGTGTAGGCTGACGTCACAAACAAAGATGTCATGATTGACATAGATAAGATCGTCACGAACGCTTAATTGATGACGGATTAAGTGAAGTGTTGTTGTACGAATTGTATGTCTTTACTATTTAATAAACATGCTGTTGAATATTTTGAAACTAATTTGACTGGGCACTGTTGCTGCCATAGGCTTACAATATGTTTAACAGAGTGTTTATTAAATTGAAAATTCATCAAATACATACAATTCAGATATTTTATAACCCACTTTTTTTAATTTCGTGCCAGAGATATACATCATTCTGACTGTGAGTTCCGCTAACATTTGGCGTATTTGATTATGACGTCACCCTGTTCATCCTGCACTAGGGCGTTTAGAAACCAGTCTCGTTTTTTGTGCTGACGTAAGACGAATTAGTAGATAATAACATTAAACCTGACGTTTCTGAAGGACTGGTGTATCCAGTTCTTTGAAGCTATACACAAGCATATGCTATGAGATTCTATGATGTTGGATAGCCAGACTACATTCTGTATACGTTTTGCAAGGAAACATTGTGTTGGTACTGATCTCTAGCATGGCTGACTGTAAAGGGCTGACATTATCTTTGCTACTCCTGTCAACCCATCGCATGCCATTATACAATTTTCATACTGAATGCTATTTATACTCCTGGGTGGCGCGATACAACGATGCGTGAGGGGTGAGATTACCAGAGATTTCACTGAAAGTCAGGCAATAACCTTCTTTTGGTAGCAAATTTTGCATCTGGGCACTCTATTTTCAGATCTATTGTCTCCGGTAAAACTTCAATAACAATTTGAATAGCCAATGTTAGTTAGTCTCTGCATGGGTGCGAAACCTTCCAGTTCAGCAAGGATGCCTATATTCTCCTTAAGCACTTGCCACTGAAGTTATTGGGATATGTATTGGTGCCATAGCGACGTGTATCTCGTAGTATAAACGTTTCTCAGCCAGAGAAAGAGACATGTGACCATATTAGCATGGGACTTAATGAATGTGACAAGATTAGTTAAATTGTGCGCTCTTGCTTTGAGACCAAAGTCCTTTGAGTCCATCGTGCTACGTTACTGTGCTTTTGTGGTACACTACAATAGTTTGAATTTCTAATTTCTGATCATACAAACATGGCCTGTGGTGCCAGGGTGTTACATTTGGTGTGGGCCCGGGATGGGGTATCTCCATCCCGCGAATGTTGGTTGGGGGTGGGGTATGGGGGTGTGGGGGGTGGAGTGATGGGCGGTTTCTGGGAAACCTCCTCACCCGACAATTTTTGAAATCTGGATGCTCTCAGATGGCTTCTCCTGCATTTCTCGAGGTGAATATAATGAATTAAATCACATGCAGATGCTATTTTGTAGACCAATGGAAGACTATTTTGAGGATTTAAAACTGGAATCACTAACACTGGTATCGAGGAAGATAAAATCTTGTGGGGATATGAGCATAGGCGTCCCCTCAAGGTCATGATTGGAGGAGGTGGGGTGTGGGGTGGGTTGGTGGTGTGGTGGAAGCGGAGACACCCCCCCCCCCCCCTGCAGACCACCAATTCCAGGGCCTATGAACATGGCTTTCAACCCATTCCATATTTGTCGATATGTACAGATAATGTAACATACAACGAAATATTTTCATTTCTTAGATAACGCGTATTACTATCACACCCTGTAACGCCGCAAATGTTTCAGAGCGACGACAACGGCGAACATGTAAACAGCCAGGGATAAGTTAAGTTATTGATTTAAATTTTGTATTATATATACTGCCTAGTTATGAAATAAGTTTTTACATTTCTTTGATAAACGCATAAATTTTAAAATTAACTACGTTTTGTTTGTGAGTATTATTTAATCTTAGTAAGGCATGCGCCACAGCGACGAAGAGGAACAGCACAAAATGGGGCTTCAAACGGGTTTCAGTAATCGCCTTCATTGGAATTTTCATCAAAATATCAGTTTATGTGATAAATAGAAACTCAAACGCGGTTCCATTTCATGTCACTATCATCTATCTCGTCGAAAATTATCATATTGCAGTTTCTAAAGCTCGTGCAATGTGATAATTTAGGATTCGGGTGATAATAGTGATATGAAATGGGACCTCGTTCCGGATCCTCTATGTATCTTACAGTGCTATTTTAAATTAGCTTTATATATACCTGTGTTCTAGGTATTAGAGATCGATGGTACAATATATAATCTGGCAACTATGTAAATAGTTTGGTGGCATTGATTTGTTGACTGAGAAGGATATGTAAAGGGCCGAATCTAATGGGTTAAGGAAGTGGGAAAATTCCCCTCCTCGTTTCGAGCAAAAGCAGGGCGATGGTTTTCCTACTTGGGTAGAAAGGTCCAAGGCTTGGGCTTCTCCGTGTGCCATGCAAAGTGATGAAAGGGTTATAGCATTTCCTGCATGTCTTGGGTAATACCATATCTTTCATTTTTGGAAATCTAAATGTCAAGGTGAAACACGACCAGAAGAAATAATAGCTTTAAGTTAAGGTTGTTATGTTGTGTAACGAAATCAAATGAAGATTCACATGGAAGTTGGTTGGCATACCACTATACTTGGAATGATGCTCAGTTCAATGACCCTGAGATGGGGCAAATCCTTCTAGCAAAGATGCAGTGTAGATGCCATTAAAATGGTACTGGGCACAATGGCGGCAGCTAGAAGTTTACAATGGGATACTTTTCCGAAGGTGTGAATATGAAGGTGGAGGCAGCAATCTGCAGCTGGTTGTCTCTCTGGCAAATGTGGATTTGCCATGTGGGAATTGCATGATGCACCAATGGCAGCACCTTTAAGGTTTGTCAAAATTCAAAGGTGTGTCGGCGCTGCTATAGGGTCCAGTTTTCTGCAATAGTATTTCAAATGGGAATCAGGTACCAACTAACTATGGTTAAATATCTCGAGTTCGTCTAGGCATAGCAAATGCGCATGTTCAGTAAACAAACTAACTGACTAGATTAGCCTGTCGCACTTGACCCAAGTTATTATACTCATCACCAAGCCTGTCTGGAGATCTTATAAGACTTGCTTTGTTTTTGTCGCGATGTAATTATGAAATAGTTTTACAATTTCTGTTTAAATTATTTCACGTCTCCAATTCATCTGAATACGATCTCATGTATATATTTAGAGTATATATAATCTGATTTAGCCATGCTGTCAAAATGTAAAACCTGGACTTGATAGAAGGTTAATATCAGGTACACGGGACGAATAGTAGAGTGAGAATTGATACACGAAGATAGAACCATGGGTGTCTGAATAGGTCGGACTTCCCAAAGTTCCAGGAATACATATCTCGTCCAGAAACACGGATGTGGTTTATCATGTAAATGGATCTTTCCTGTTTCTCCATTCATCATATGACGTCATAATCAACTACGTGGCGTGTATGCTGACTTCATAATCAATGACGTCATGAGTGATGTAGACAAGTTCGTCACCAATGTGTGGTTGGTGACTGACTAAAGTGTAGCTGTACGAATTGCATGTCTTTACAATTTAATAAAGATGCTGTTGAATATTTTGAAACTAATTGGACCGGGCGTTGTTGCTGTCATAGGCAGCAACAGCACCCAATCAAATTAGTTTGACAATATTCAACAGCTTACCTGTATTGTTTTCTGGAAATTGATAGTCAATGAGTTCGGCGATCAATCGATCGATCCCAACACAAGCGAGGTGTGGGTGGAGCTTAGCTAGAGATGAGCGGGGCATAGTTAAAACGGGAAAGGTCCATTGAACAGTTCTCTAAGTATTGCGATCATCCTCGCGTTGATAAAAAAAATAAGGCGTGGACGGTGGTATCAGTCTATGTTGATTAAAAAGAAATGACCACAAAACATAATTCTTTCGAGAAAACTCTCGGCAACAATTGAATTGAATCATATTTATTGCAATAAAATCAGACTATATGGCGTCAACAGTGAAACGCTTACAAAATATGGCTGTAACGGTCCAATATCTAATTTTCATCGTTGATCAACGGCGCACGGACCAATATCGAATTTGATGTCAGCACGCCCGTTGGTCAACGGCGCAAGGGAACAATGTCAATTGCTATATTTGCGCCGATATGAAACAGTATGAATTTTCACACATTTCTGATTGCCCGCGCGTACCGAGCCTTAATATTAATAGTCACGTTCACTTTTTATTCGCTCAGGCCTTACAAAGGCAAAAAATATATATATATAGCTTTACTCAGGTGTTACATAGCGTTGTATCGGCCCCATAGGTGCTAGAATATCAAAGAGAAATGAAGTGATGGACACAGTAAATAAAACATGATAATTCATCAACCTTACTTCCGTAATATTACATTAAAAAAATTGAATCAACCAGCACAATAAATATAAAAGGTACATGTAATAAATTAGACCATTGCAACATAGAACAGATAATATCAAAGGTTATATAACGTCTGAGTCAATATTGTTTCAAAACCGCGCAAAAATAACAATATATATTAGTCCCTGTGCCATTGACCAACGGCGCAAATTCGATATTGGCACGTTACAGCGATACGTATAATACATACAAGATATTGGTTTATCAACAATTTAGACAATGTACGCGTGGCCTATGTACAAGGCGTGGTTTCAATTGTAGACTAAGTTTGGCCATATCGGCATATCTCTTAAACTGAATGCCATGCGACTGGACTGATGTCTGCCACCCTGTGGACTTTAGGGACCCCGCAAAGGAGGGGATTGCTGGTTATAATGGTTTTCGAGATATTTAATCCTAACCCAGCATTATTTCCCCTTTGCTATGCATCATATATTTCCATGGCGACAAGACATAGGGCATTTCTAGAAACATAGCCTAAGAAGATCTACGATGGAAAATCATTGATGCTCATTAATTAAAACCTTTCCGCAATCGTAAAATGAGTAATTATCATCAGTTTCCGTGATTCAATCATTCAGCAACGGGCAGTTCTGCATGAATAAAGGTCTAATGTGGTAGATCCATAGTAGGACATCTTCCACAATAACGATCCGTTTACAGAAGCTCCACCCACACATCGCTGTGTTGCGATTGATCGATCCCCAAATGCTCTAGCTATCAATTTCCCGAAAACTATACAGGGAAGCGGTTGAATATTTTGTAACTAATTAGACTGGGTGCTGTTGCTGCCTATGGCAGCAACAACGCCCAGTCAAATTAGTTTCAAAATATTCAACATAATATTCATAAAATAGTAAAAGCAAAACAATTTGTACAACAAAGCATAGACCGTCTTAAAATATGCGTTCGTGACGTACTTATCGACGTCATTCATGACGTCATTCATTATGATGTCATTCTATACATCGCGCTGTTCATTATGACGTCATATGATGGGTGGGTACTCTGGAAATGTGAATTAGTATCGGCTGTGGTAGATCTTGAGATAGTATCATTCTAATGATATGTGAATTTTTTTAAAGCAACAGAAATGCATTCTGATCCCAGCAGGCTTTGTTTAACCCTTTAACAATCGAATTTGTTCAGAAAATGTCCATTTGCGGGCCAAGAGAAGACTTTTTAAAATTTACCCTTGGAATGACTGGCTTGGTTATCGACCCAAAACCACTACAGAGGTCGGTTTTGGCCGGCTGGGACGTTAGAGGGTTAAACCTACGCGCCTGGTATAATGGTTTGCTACTCGCATATTGGTTATTGCACAATATAAAAGGATTCGTTTTATTACAGAGAACGCAGATTTACAGCTACTTCAGTAAACGTGTTTTGGCGTTCAGCTGACCTCACTAGCACCTAGCGTTATTAACCTACACAAGTGCGAGGTCAAGGATTTACTGACATATTAATCAATCTTATGAAATGGAACAGAAATTTTCTTACGCATTAAGGCACCTCTTGTGTCAACAGCGCCCCAAAGCGCTATACATGCTACTTATATCAAGTAACCGTTTAATGATCTGGACAACCATTCTGCTTAAGAAAATTAAGACTATTTAAAAATAATAAATTTGCTAGTGGAATTTTCAAAACTATTCGCCTCCAAAAGGATATTTCTGAAGACCACTTTGTCCGTTTTGACCGGCTTTACCATTAAATGGCTAATGGTAAAGAAACTCAAAATTTTTGCAAAGTCAGTGTCTGTTCGTAGGCCAAGAAAATCTTTTTATTTTTAAAAATTCACCTCTGGAATGACTGACTCGGTAACCGAGCCAGTCATTTACAGTGGTGAATCTTAAAAAATTATCTTATCTTGCCCTGCAAATGGACATTCCTTACGGGCGGCTTGATCATTAAAGATGACAGAAGATGTGTGAATATTAAGTGAATAGTCGAGATTGGCCATTCAGCAGCGTCATATCAGTAGTGCCTAGCTTAATATGTAATGCCTCTTCAAGAATTATCCCATTTGTGGTTATGGCGCGCGTCTATCAGGTGTTCTTTGACTGTATGCTAGATCTGTCAGCAAACAAAGCAGGTAGACTGCACGTGCGTAAACAAACATGTCCGCTCTCAATTGAAGAGTGTCTAAACAAGCTAACTAAACACACCCACCGCAGGGACAGCGGCTAATCCTGCGAAAGCGATGTCCTACTACTGCTGCTGCTTCTACTACTGCTGCTGCTGCTGCTGCTGCTGCTGCTGCTGCTGCTGCTACTACTACTACTACTACTACTACTGCTGCTGCTGCTGCTGCTGCTGCTGCTACTACTACTACTACTACTACTGCTGCTGCTGCTGCTGCTGCTGCTGCTGCTGCTGCTGCTGCTGCTGCTGCTGCTGCTGCTGCTACTACTACTACTACTACTACTACTACTACTACTACTACTACTACTACTACTACTACTACTACTACTACTATTACTACTACTACTACTACTACTACTACTACTACTACTACTACTACTACTACTACTACTACTACTACTACTACCACTACTACTACCACTACTACTACTACTACTACTACTACTAATGCTACTGCTACTGCTGCTGCCGCTACTACTACTACTACTACTACTACTACTACTACTACTACTACTACTAATGCTACTGCTACTGCTGCTGCCGCTACTACTACTACTACTACTACTACTACTACTACTACTACTACTACTACTACTACTACTACTACTAATAATTATAATAATAATAATAATAATAATTATTATTATTATTATTATTATTATTATTATTATTAGTATTAGTATTAGTATTAGTATTAATACTGAACGTAATACAGGTTATCCCAGCATGGTTAATTCCGGATTTCATTATCATATTTACCAATGAAGCAATTTGTTTCTATTAATAAAGGGTTGTCTTGATTGACAATATGGTTTATTTTCAATTCAGAATAATTGGCTATCTCTTGTGCATCCATTCCTCTACTTTGCGCGTCAGTAACCGTCGATTGCTATCTATCAGGCGTGCACGGCGGCACCCGCTGAAGCAGAAGCTCAACTGATCGTATGCGTGTCACGTGGTGCTGCTATTGCTCCTCGATCAAATTGGTAGCCAATTAGCCAAGCTCTTTGCAAAATAATCACTACTCGCTCTCGATTAGATCTCCGCGATCATCTTCCCATCTCCTAGCAAGCCAGAAAGATAGACAGCTCACAGCCACGGAAATACGCATGCGTGATAGAGTAGCACGTTTTTGAATGGTTGTCCAATTTGTTAAGATGTCAGTTTGGCGGAAAGCTGTATCTTAATAGGCTGTGTGTCGGCGTAACGGGCGGGTGCTTAGCTCCGAGCGGCGGCCAAGTTATAATTCATACAGACCTCACCCTAATACTACACGCTGACTGAATAAACGTGATTCGCGCTGAAAACGTGCCCAGTTGTTATACCGACAGTTCGCGAACAGGTGTATAAATTATTAAATATACGCGAATTCAGGGTATAATTGGTGAATTGCTGTTTATAGTTATGACATTATATGGATAATTTTGCGCACTGGTTTGCCATATTTGACGCTGTCTTTAACGCGGTTATATTATAGATAAGTATAGATTCTGCTATAGAACTTCAGAGATTAATAATGGACACAGTGCGGCAAGATGCGCGAGCACAATTTCTTCTGCCTATTTATTAAAATTGGTTTGCATAGCGTAAATTGAAATTCAACAAATCAATTTTATTTATACGTTGATAATAAACGTTTAATCAGTATATGAATTTTACTCGAAAATACGTGTGACGTGGTCGGACCGACAATGCAGTCAAATGACCGATGTTCGCCTGTTGGTACCGAATTACTAGAGGCCCAGGGTAGAGCCACTGATAATAGCGACACTGTGCAAACGAATGATGAGCGACTAAGCTCAAATCCTGAAGGGCACAACAGCCCACCGCTAACTATAGCTGGACATGTGGGCGGATTCTTAGCTAAGAAAATGTTGGCGCAGTCTACTCCAACTGTGATGAATTTGAGTCTTCAATCCCATAAGAAATATCCTCATAAAACACATATTATGGCGCCTGGTGAATCGCGCGCTACAAATATTAATACCATTGGTAGTACTAATATTGTGAGTGCTACTACCACTACAAGTAATAACAATAATAACATTACCAATAATAGTAATAACATTAATAATAATAATAATAATAATAATAATAATAATAATAATAATCATGAAAACTTGGTGAACTGTATTCGGAACAGTGTGAGTAAATCTGAGCGCGAGATGTTATGTTATAATCAGCACAATAGTTCTAGTCACAGAGCACGCCTCGCCCATCATCGCAACAAGTGGCGGATAGAAGCCAAGCCAGAACAGCACTTACAGCGTCAGCAACCGGAAGATGATAGAGAACCGCTTCTGGTTTCGGAGGAACTAGCCCGACAGGAAGTTCTAGAAACAGAATCACAGTCACCGAGAGACGAGCGACTGAGTCCATCTCCAGATCCAGATCCAACCGGCAGGAATCAAATCACGTCATTTTCTATACAAGACATTCTGAACCCTGAGAAGTTCCGAGGTGTGACAGCACCTGGCTCAACATTAGCCTCCTGGAACCCTTGGATGAGATCTGTCATCATCAAACCCTTATCTGGAAATAACGAAGATGACGATCTCAAAGACGGTAATTTTCTTTTTCTTCTAATCCTTCTTCTTCTTCATCTTCTTCTTCATCTTTTTCCTCTTCTTTATCATCATCATCTTTTTCCTCCTCCTCCTCCTTCTCCTCCTCCTCCTCATCATCATCATCAGCATCATCATCATCATCACTACTACAACCACCACCACCACCACCACCACCACCACCAGCAGCAGCATCAGCAGTATTATTATTATTATTATTATTATTATTATTAATATTATTATTATTATTATTATTATTATTATTATTATTATTATTATTAATTATTTATTTATTTATTTATTTATTTATTTATTTATTTATTTATTTATTTATTTATTTATTTATTTATTTATTTATTATTATTATTATTATTATTATTATTATTGTATAATATATATCTTGCAAACTGCTTACCTGATTTGGTCCGCACTGTAGTACAAGATTGGTTGTTGGCCCATACAGTATAGGGATCCCCAACCGGGGATCTTGATTCGGGAAACAATTCTAAGCATCCGGAAAACCTGAATAAAAAAAATTTGTATCACAAATAACAACACAGAGTTAATAAATTTACTAAAAATTTAAAATCAATAGATGTTAGTGAATATTTTTGCTCAATATCGGTAAATGCACCATTGGATATCTACAAAAAAACACCTTTAACCCTCGAATTTGTTCAAGAAAAGTTCAATTTTTTAATAGAAAATTTCCATTTACAGACCAAGAGAAGACTATTTTTTAAATTTTACCCCTCGAATGACTGGCTCGGTTATCGAGCCAGTCATTCCAGTGGTAAATTATCAAAAATAGTCTTCTCTTGATCTGCAAATAAATATTTCTCAAGACCACTGCTGAAGCCGTTAGTGTATGTTCCAGTGGGTGCATCGGTGGCATGTGGGAATATGCTATTATATGTATCACAGCGTGGGTAAATAGGCTGGTCAATGTGATACGAGTGGGTGAGGGAATAAACTGCTCTGTGGTGAAGAAATAGGCTATCATATGTAACCCGGGGTAGTGAGGCAATATGCTGTTCTTTGTAACCCGGAATGGTGAGGCAATAGGCTATTCTTTGTAGTCCGGGATGGTGAGGCCATAGGCTATTCTTTGTAGCCCGGGGTAGTGAGGCAATAGGCTATTCTTTGTAACCCGGGATGGTGAGGCAATAGGCTATTCTTTGTAACCCGGGATGGTGAGGCCATAGGCTATTCTTTGTAGCCCGGGATGGTGAGGCAATAGGCTATTCTTTGTAACCCGGGGTGGTGAGGCAATATGCTATTCTTTATAACCCGATTGGTGAGGCAATAGCATATTCTTCGTAACCCGGTGTGGTGAGGGAATAGGCTATTCGTTGCAACCGGGTGTGGTGAGGCAATAGGCTATTCTTTGTAACCCGGGGTGATGGGGCAATATGCTATTCTTCGTAACCCGGGGTGGTGAGGCAATAGGCTATTCTTTGTAACCCGGGGTGGTGAGGCAAAAGGCTATTCTTTGTAACCCGGGGTGGTGAGGCAAAAGGCTATTCTTTGTAACCCGGGTGGTGAGGCAATAGTTTATTCTATATAACCCGATGTGGTGATGGAATAAGTTGTTCTATGTAACACAAGACTAGTCTATGCTACATTATATTTATGTGTATGATGGTATAGGCCTCTTTACCTGGGGCTGGTCTGGGCATGATACTAGGAGGGTGTCGCCTCACATCGACAGTGATGGGGCTGGAGGTTTCTACCAGTGTTCTACTATATTATGCTCTGACAAACAATTCCCGCGTTCTTGCTGACGGAGAGCATTTGTATTTTCCTTCCCAAAAATCTGCGGTTGCGCAATGGCCTTCTCGCCTCCACTCGGGTTTGAACTGTTGGTATGGTAAGCTATGTACGGTGGTGTAAGTGACTGTTCTAAATTATGCATGGTGACATAAACGCGATGTAAACGTTACTATAAGTTATTAGAAGCTATGAGTATTTGTGTAAATGTTTTAGTAAGGAGTTCATGGCTGAGCAATATTTACTCTGCATTTGACCAGATGGTATCCTATAAGTTACGCAGTCTGATGATTTTCGAGCGACACGTCCACGTATATAAAATACACATATTTAGTTCACCTGTCTCTCATTTTGCCATCAATTACCCACCCAGGTGTCTTCTTTCATCAGCAGATCTTCAAACTGCTTGAGTTTGATGTTGCTACGTGTAAAAAACACTTAAACCGTGAATAAAGACGCAGTTCTTACGCGTTCACAGACCAGTTATATCTTTAACGTATATATGCTCCCCGCCAATAGCAATTATAGAAAGATGCATGGAAATGCCATTAAACATAAGATCGCTACAAGATGCGTATTTCAATCACAAAATCAGTATCATCAAATTTTATTTTCATTTTTGAATGAGTTCCCATGCACTTCCAGTCAACTGGTTCATTTTGTCTTAATATATAGGCCCTATCTCGTAGTAGGACTGATCATAGGCCTAATATATCTGGGTTTTTAATAATAATAATAATAATAATAATAATAATAATAATAATAATAATAAAAATAAATAAATAAATAAATAAATAAATAAATAAATGTTTTTAAAATTTTAAATTTTCTCATAGAAAATGCCCATTTGTAGACGAAGAGAAGATTATATTTGAAACCTTATTCCTGGAATGACTGGTTCTGTTATCATTCTTTTAATACCGGCACAAATGTGTAGCAATGGTGTCTCACGGTGTGCGTGACGTAACCATTCTAAACAAATCTTCAGACGAATATTCAGGTGGTATGTTGAATGTTTTAAGACTTATTTGACTGAAAGCTAAACTGATGCCCTAGTCAGCATCGGCTTCCAGTCGCATTGGCGTCAACATATTTAATATAATATTTTACTATCAAATTTAATATATTACTATTATAAATGAGTTTTTGTCGCTGGCATTTAAAGTTGAAAGTGTTAAACCATAAGAGTGACTCTATCGGACTCGATGACGGCATCCTCTTTGCCAATATCCTATCCTGCTCGATCAGCCACACCTTCCAGATAACGCGTCATCTTCGCGGTTCCGATATAGGCCTATGGAACTAAGTTCAAAATTGCCTGTATTGGTATATTATATGTCAATTTTATCTATTGCGGGTCAATTAGTAAATAATCTGATGAGGTTGATTAGGGACGTCGGATGATAATGATCGCTCATAAAATGACATGGAAATGGAATAGCTTGTAGGTACACATACACCCCCCACCCTCCCTCGCCCTCCTGCTAAGAGAGCTGTTGACACTAATGCTCTTCGCTCCCGCTGAGTGTCCGCGAACGAGCGGATAAATGGATACCGCTAGATTGGACACGCGTTAATATGATTGGCAAAAGATATTTGGTATTGAGGGCAAATAGATCTTGGTATAGTAGACCGTTCTATATTTACAAAAGTGACGACGCTATATCAAAGTGGTTATCGTACCTGAGATGTTAGCCAATGGTTCCGTCCCATTGGAAAATAGCGGCCTTTGGGCACTGGATCGTTTTGTATGCCTCTCTCGTAATCGATATATCGTTATTATATATCGATATATCGTGATTATATATCGGTATATCGTAATTCGATAAAAGACAAATCGCGATTGCTTACAGTATAATAAATAAGTTAACATGTTTCCAAAACAAAATCAGACACATGTTTGTTAGTAAGAAATGCTCTGTTCAATATGTTGAAGCTAATTAGATTGTAAGAACTTGCTGCCATTAGGGTACAATATCTTCCAATCCAATGGACCTTTCCATTTTTAGCTATGCCCCGCCCATCATTGGCTAAGCTCCACCCACACCTGGCCGTGTTGGCATTGATCGATCCCGAATGCCCTCGCTATCGATTTCCTGAAAACTATACAGGGAAGCTGTTGAATAGTTTGTAACTAATTTGACTGGGTGCTGTTGCTGCCTATGGCAGCAACAGCACCCAGTCAAATTAGTTCCTAAAATATTCAACAGAATGTTTATTAAATAGTAAAGACATACAATTTGTACAACAACGCATAGCCCGTCTTCAAATATGCGTTCGTGACGTACTTAACGACGCCATTCCTGACGCCATTAATTATGATGTCATTCTACACATCACGTAGTTGATTATGACGTCATATGAGGGGTAGATACTCTGGAAAGGTGGGTCATGTTCAAAGTATTCAGCAGTACGTTTTAATGTTATTTCTGAGCTGTATGTACGACGTCAATTGAAATAATCTGAGTCTCGTGAGCAATTTATGTCGGCAAGTAAATTCTTTTGCAAATCTTAACGGGAAGCTCTCATCAACACGAGTCCCTAATTCAATTTCCAAACTGAAAAAATTATTTTAATTTCTATGAAATGAAACTACCATATGTTAAGATTTATTACGGTATTTTTTACATTTAGATACGGAATTTAAGCCTCTGAAAGAATACTAGTTTAACAATTTTATTTTGAGGCAACGGCTTCTAGGCAAAGCCATTTCAATGTATTCATTTGACGCCAATTTCCATTTACACAATTTCCATTCACGCAATTTCCAGTGTGTATGTGACCAGATTCCCGAAAGCCTCATACACCACGAACATCTTACGCCATTGGGCATACGATTTATAGATTTATCGCGACACGTATATACATGTATTATATGTTTCCATATTGTCTAGAGCAGTCTCGTGTACCCGTAACAACGAGGCACCGAAAAGCAACCCAGCATCTTGAAGTATACAGAAGATTTTTTCTTAGGTCTCTGAGAGTTAACTGCTTTAAATTCATTCCTGGTTACACTAGACATTGATGCCATATTAGATATAAATATTAACATCGAGAAGGGTATGAACTCGGTGCTTATGCTTATGCTTATGCATATATGTGTTCCCCATATGTTATGGTGTGATCTGGGATTATAAAATAAAAACTTGAAACTTGAAACTGCCATGGTAGATACCCTGATAATGAAATTTGAAATGAAATGAAATGTATTATCACTGAACGAGATTTCATGTTTAGATATTTTAATATAACAGCTTACATTGAATTAATAAACAAGAACAAAAGTATAATTCAAACATCTAAATACCTAATATACACAACCAACCCTGTGCGAGAAACTGACGGATTGTCAGAATATCACCTGTCTCAGAAACATGCCACACCCTTGTCCCGAGTGTCATATATTATAGCATGTCACTTGTATATTAAGATAGTGGCTACTGGAGGGATCCGATCCATCACTCAGGTATCTCACGTCATAATCATTTGCATTCCTAGCGAGCTGACGTCACATGCTATATGATACAGACCGGCAAACTGATATTAGCTCTACTCGGCTCTAAACGGCAATAATCTTCTGTTCTCTGGACACATATACCAACAAATCTGTGGATGTGTCATTGTTAAACGCTTGTGATCAAGTTTTGCGAATATTTACATTACGGAATTGGAAGAGGCCGCAATAAGCGTACGCTCATAGAAGCCCGCATCTATCTCAGGTATCACCTACCTCGATGACATCTTTATGACATGGAAGCATACAAACCATGATTTTACATAAGTTTTAAATGTTCCAAATAATCACCACCCTAGCAAGATAAAAGCAATCCCCTGACGATGGGTGCTTAGTCTATAAAGCGGACTCCAAACGAACGTATTCACAGCAACTATTGCGTATGAAAGCATTTCACCCGCCTCGCACATTCAAAGGAATTAGAAAACCACAAATAACCACATTTTGCCCGCTCTACAGTGATCGGGAAGTATTGAATAACCACGCTCATTTTTATTAAAATCCTTACGCTGATATTTGTCACATCTTTCGAGGAAACAAAGTCGGAAAGACAGTACACGACGGAAACAATTCAACATCATACTACTAGACATGGGTCCTACTCAAGTCAGTCTCACTCGAGCAATCATAGAAAAATTATGTGCATAGGACACTCTGGTAAACGTGGGAATTGAAAGTGCAAATTAGGCAAATTTCCTCTACATCAATATGTATTTATAGCTTTTCAAAACAAAGCAAAATTGTGTCCAAATTAAGTGACGACTCTGAAAATTAAATGTACATATTTTCATGGAAATTATGCCTAAAACAGTGCGCGCGTGAAACCAAAGGTCCAGTACGAGTTCGCGAGACTAGACAAGTTATGTCAGATATTATATTAGAAAAATTCGTGCTGTTCAACAGTTACATATTTTGAATCCTGAATAGCCATATTCTCGATGTCAACAGGACAATGCAGGTACAGGATTGAATATGCTGAGGCTAATTTGACAGGAACAGGCTCCAGCCAGATTAGAATCAAAATATTTAACAGAATAGTTCTTGCATTGTAAATGATCTCGTTTGTATATGGTCTTTTGGCTTATAATGGTTAACCTTCAGGAACATTCACGAGTTTGCCTATTGAGCAGTCATATCTTTCAGATATGAGAGACAGTGAGAGAGAAAGAGAGAGAGAGAGAGAGAGAGAGAGAGAGAGAGAGAGAGAGATCTTTAGATCAAGCAGTTAGAGACACAATTATCAATTGGCGTACAAAGCAGCCAATCTCAGATGATAAAATAAAAAAGGAAAAAATTAGTCCTTGAAAAAATCTGAACCAGCGCGTTGACAATTTAACAACAACAACAACAACAATAACAACAACAACAACAACAACAACAACAACAGCAGCAACAACAACAATAACAAATACTACTACTACTACTACTACTACTACTACTACTACTACTACTACTGCTGCTGCTGCTGCTGCTGCTGCTGCTGCTGCTGCTGCTGCTGCTGCTGCTGCTGCTGCTGCTGCTGCTACTACTACTACTACTACTACTACTACTACTACTACTACTACTACTATAATAGTAATAATAATAATAATAATAATAATAATAATAATAATAATAATAATAATAATAATAATAATAATAATAATAATAATAATGAAAAAACCGTCTGCTGCTGCTAAGGTAAATAATAACAATAATAATGGAACTTGTATTGAGGAAATAGTAATAACGTGGATGGTAACTATGGCAATAATAATAATAATAATAATAATAATAATAATAATAATAAATAAAAAATAATATGTCTAATAATTATTAGGTATCTCTTACTGAAGAGTGTTTTCACTACATTGATCATCGTTGATATGCCAATATTATATCTAGCCATAGGTGACAATAATTGTGTTACCAGATTGCATCTATTAGTCGAACATTTGAACGCTGATTAAACTAATATAACGCAATCACATGTGTGTGACCCGACACTCCCACAATGGGGATAAGTGTGAGATTTAATGATCTGTCTCAAACTGGATAATACTGTAGTTAGCTTCTACTTGGCAACTAGACCACTACATACCCAGTTTGGATGGTCTTCTATTGCCATCTGACATATAACATCTATTTACAGTATATGAAGTTGTCATCGTTGAATCACCCATGTGCCCAGAGAGAGTGTTAACCAGAAACTGATTGACTGCTTTGATTACTCGATACCAAACCAATTATTGCAGATACTGTGAATGATATAGTGACCAAACTTGGCATGGTTGGCATATACGTTATAGATTGCCTAGAGATAACACAAATTTATATAATACCACATAGTAATTTGTACTTGAAAAGCGACTAACAGATCATATGCATGTAGTTAGGGTAGTATATGCAAATTTACGTTGAATATCCGAAGTTTGTGAGATAGAGATTGACTAGAGAATTCTATATAAATTAGTTAGGTTACGGTCCTTGTCTACGCTAAAGATCCGGAATATTTTGATGAGCTTTGTTGATGTTGAGTAGGTTATGAAATTTCAGAGGTTTGGTACTGAATTTGGATGAAGGTGTTACAACTTATTTAATAACAACGAATGACTCATATTTGGTAACTAATTACGAGTGCATGATTATGGTCATTACCATGGCTGGCGGTCTAGCACTGATTTCATGTCTCAGAATCCTGTCAACCTCTTATTAAGGAACTGGCCTCGCAGAAGATCATAGCATCAGCTAGACATCAGAGTATTACTCACGGGTTTCACATATACATCTGGTCGATAAATACATGCCAGTATGGACCACTGACTGGGCCTTTCCTGATTTAGCCCATCTCTATCTAAGCTCCACCCACACCTCGTCCGTGTTAGGATTAATCGATCTCTGAACTCATTGACTATTAATTTCCAGAAATCTATACAGATAAGCTGTTAAATATTTTGAAACTAATTTGACTGGGCGCTGTTGCTGACAGCAACTTCGTCCAGTCAAATTAGTTTCAAAATATTCAACAGAATATGTGTTAAATGGTAAAGATATTAAGCGCTAAAGACGGGCTATATCGAGTCAATCATGACGTTATGATCATGACGTTATCACACACGGCACTTAGTCGATTATGATGGCATATGACGTCATATGATGGGTGGATAAACTTGAGCAGGCCCATTGCTCACGTATGCATCACGATCAATGGTTCCATTGTAACATATTTGATTATAAGGACGAGAGTACTTAATATAGTTGTGCTAATCAGACAAATCATTCACACAAGCATGATGCTTTTTTGAAAATAGTGACAAAAAATCCAATTATGGGTTACTGAAAAATGAAAGAAAAGTAACTGCACATATACATGCCTTAGAACATTGACCGGCCACATAAAATGTTTAGTGGCCGCCACACTTTTTAGCGTTAAATGTAAATCAATCAAGCAATTAGGTCAGCAGAGTTCAGCTGCTTAAAAATAGTGCAAAGTTGCATTGTTATGACTGACAAAGTGATAATACATGAATATTTTGATGTTAACATCTTGAATAGTGAGTGCTAGACATCATTTGGCGAATCCAAAGGACCAATGTTCACTTCTTTCTTGAAATGTTGTTGCTATATCAAGTTTTGAAGATAGAAAATATGCAATTATCGGTCCTAAAACTGAAATGAACATAATATCACATCCCCATAACATAGAGTTATGAATGATCACTTAAAATGATCCAGGTCGTAGCCCCTACAATTTCATATATGTCATGAGGATATTAGTTGGGCAAGTAGGTCAGCAGAGGTGCACTTTTGGCCGATGTTTAAAATCTGTCTGTTGTGCATTTTGAAAGACAAAATGCCAGGGCAGCATACGTCTGAATGTCCCAATTGTGGCCGCTGCTTAAAATCTGGGTATTTTTTGGACAAAATTCTAATAAAGGAATATGTTGCTGTTAACATCATGAACAGCGAATATAAGCAAAGTCTGTCAAATCTAAAGGGCCAATGTTCATCTATTTCATGGAACGATGTTAAAATGGCAACTGACAGAATTCCCATCTTTTAAAGAAGGGCAAAATTAAATTATGGTGTCAGCAAAGATGAAATGAATATAACATTGCATCCAGCCAAAGTAATCATAAATGATCATTCAAATTGTATCTAATTGTACCCTCTACATACCAAGCAATAACTATAATAGCGGCAAACATACTGGGCAATAGCTCACCATCACGCTACTTGGGTTTCAATTTGTGTTAAACCACTACAGTCTACCAATACTCCTAAGTTGTGGCAGGGATATCTTGTTGTGTTAGATGGTTTCACTTGCAGATACCCACCCAATAGGTAAGCTTCAATATGTACTCGTGAAGATAAGCTTTTTGTGGAGGTAGGGTTGATATGTCCACATAGACCTAGTATTGAGCTTTTTTCAGCATCACCACACATTGCCATTAACACGGAGAAACGTGAAATGCATCACCATATGTTATGGGTTAGTCATTTTGCAATTGGGCAGGTGAAATCATCTATTTGAAGACAAAGCTCCAATGAGAGGTTCCATGACTCACCAATATTGTGAATAGCCTCTTGGCAGCAATCGACCATCCAATAACAAAACATGTCACTGTTAAAATGTATCTAAGGATGCCAAAGAACAAGTGTTAATATCGTAATGACGTTTGACTTAGGTGGCTGTATGATGGCATGGCATATCACATGAAAAGATCCATAGTACTGAAAGGACCAAATATCTATTATTAGAATCCTTAATTTGGCATTTGCCTATATAGAAGTAATGGGGAGAGGATGAGTGTTTCTGGATTCACTGCGATTCTTCAGTATAGGATCTAATGCAAGTGGCTCTAACAGAAGTGGCGTGCCTGGTAAGAATAATAATGAGGCAATCTACTGCCACAAGGCAATAATGAAATTCTATGCAAAACATTTGGGTAGCCGATTGAAGAGTTTTCTATCAGACTCATTTGTAAAATAACCACATTATCAAATAAGACAAAGGCAAAATTGAGAAATGTTGACCGATGCAGCATTCCTGTTATATCTAAATAAATATTCAAACTTTTGACCACGAGTTGGTAATGGTAAACTAGATTGGATGGCTCAGTTTTGGCTATCTTACATGGACAATGTTATCTCTCGCCTAATTACAGTAAAAAGAAACAATTACTACATACATGGGTCATGTCGCAATAAAATGGCTGACATGTTCTTCAGATACAATAGCCCCTCTTCATCACGCATACGCATACGATTTTTGCGTGTTTAATAAATGCCACTTCTGTGTTCTGAAGCCTTTACATTAGTAGACAGTATTTAACAATGGCATATTCTGCTATTGGACGCTTCATTACATTTGCGAGTCATGAAACACCTCAGAGGATCGCTTTCTTCAATTAGAGGCTTTCACCTTTCTGGTGCATATGATGACTCCCACGAAAAACGTTGATGCACTCCCTGATAATGAAAAACTATGGTGATGCAGAGAATTATCTCAACTCAGGAAAGATGTGGACTTATCGACTCTATCTGCACCGAAAGTTTGTCTTTGTGGTTACAAATATAGCGGGTTAGATATCAGGTACGTATTTAGAGGGGAGACCATCTAACAAAACCAGACATCCTTGTACCATTTTCTGAGAATGGGTGGACTGGGGCAGTCAACAAGGATCCGAACCGAAGTGGGGGTGAATGTGAGCGATTGTCACATATACTGGCAGATATTTTAGAGAGGGAACATGACGAGATCGAATTGACAGGAAGACAGTTCAACAGACATGAGTGAATGATGTGAATGAATGTGATGAATCAGCAGCTGATAGTGATCGTGTTTAACTGACAAAAATTTTTCAGATGCAGTTGGCAGATTTATTTTTTGGTATGTAAACACCTTTTGTAAACACCGTTTGTGATCATTTAGCACTCTTACTTTATTTAGATGCAATGTTATATTCATTTACGTTTTCGTTATCGCATAATGATATTTTCCTACTGTTCTTTAAAAAAAAATGGGCATAATGTCAATTGTCAGATTTGCGCCATTCCATGAAATATATAAACATTGAATATTGTCACGTTTCATGATGTTAACGTCAACATATTCCTTTATTAGTATTTCGTCCATCAAAATTCACAGCTGTCAGATTTTTAAACAGGGTCTAAAATTGGTAACCCTTTGACTTTTATTGACCTAATTACTCAATTGATTTGCGCTTATATATGAAATCACAGCAGCCGAGACAATGCACATTTGAGTGCTCATTCATGACTCTAGCTTAAGAGGATGGGAACCTATCTTCTGTTCATTTTTCAGTACCTCATAATTGTATTTTCTGCTGTTTCCACAATGGACATTCGGACGGTTGACATATAGTAACGTTTCATGAAATAAAGGAATATTGGCCCCTTAGATTTGTTAGATAATCCCGCACCTTAAAAGGATATTTGAGGTCCATGGCACCAAAGCTTTTATTTATTAACACCTTGAGAGTCACAGCAATTCACGGTTTTCAGATTTTAACCAGCAACCAAAATTAGTGAGCTTTGACCTCGGCTGACCTAATTACTGATTTGCACGTGACATATATGAAATTATAGAGGTCATGGCAGGGAATATTTTGGCAGGTGCCCCATACATAATAATGATCTTTTGTTATTTTAACATAGTAACAGTAAAAAATTATATTCATTTATATGGAATGGAATCATCATATGTTAAGATTTATTTCGTTTCATTACATATAGGCTCACAGTTTAAGCCTTTCAAAGTGTATAATTTAAACAATTTTATTTTCAGAAATTTTACTTGGAATATGCACCTTTACCACGGTAACAACAGTCCATGAACGATGTGAACATTGGTCCTTTAGATTCATCAAATGATATCTATCACTGACTCTTCCTGATGTTAACATCAAGATATTCATATATTATCGCTTCATATATATCAACAATGTATATATATATCGAGCCAGTCATTCCAGTGGTAAATTTTCAAAAATAGTCTTCTCTTGGCCTGCAAATGGACATTTCTCAAGACCCCTGCAGAGGCCGGTCATGGCCGGCTTCGTCCTGAAAGGGTTAAAACTCTATTTTTAATATCTGGCTTGTCTGCAGGATGATGATGACCCTCAGCTTCATAATAATAATAATAATAATAATAATAATAATAATAATAATAATAATAATAATAATAATAATAATAATAATAATAATAATAATAATTATTATTATTATTATAATAATAATAATAATAATAATAATTTATGTTTTGCAGACATCAAGATAGACGTAGATGATGACCATGAGAAACTGGATGATGATGACAGTCTGGAAATCAATGATGACTTTGATAGGTGTGACGATGACCTAAACGACGACGATATAGATGTGGACGCTTGTCAGAGTAGAAGTGGGTCAGGAGGAGGGGGAGAGTCCAAAGCTGCAAAGGCTCGTCGTGCCAGGACAGCATTCACCTATGAACAATTGGTTGCTTTAGAAAACAAATTCAAAACGACCCGCTACCTGTCTGTCTGTGAGCGGCTAAACCTGGCACTGTCGCTTAATCTCACCGAAACACAAGTAAAAATATGGTTTCAGAATCGAAGAACGAAATGGAAGAAGCAAAATCCAGGCATGGATGTGAACAGTCCTACAATTCCTCCTTCATCTTCCGGTTTTAGCAGCTTTGGCTCTCCGTACTCGTCCGGGTTACTGTATGGACACCCATATTTGCAGAATCCATCATTATTCGGTCCGCTGGGATTGTTGAGATCAGCTGGCGGCCCATACGCCAGCCACCCCTATCATTTATACCACCCATATTTTAGTCAGCCATCTTGATTTTATAAATAGTATTTATTTTGCAAAAATTTACCTATAACAGTGTGGAGTGTGAGTGCAAATGTTAAAGTATTTGTAAATGATATCCTTGGACAACATTGCAGATAACCACAGGCACGTGAAAATGACTGAAATAATGTTGACTCGCAGATTTAGCTATATACAGAGGTGAACCATTTACGCGGCCACGTGCCAGCATGGTGGACATCCGTTGCCAGGGCTTTGTCGATAGAATAAACACGTGCAACACTTCTTAAACTAGTGATGAGATGCTTATATTTGTTCATGTGATGGACTAACAATGTATGACATCATAGCCTTAGCTATAGAAACGAATGTGTTGTGTACCGTATAGCGATATGTGATCGTCCGAAATGGCATGCACGATTTGCTAAATAGTTGACAGTAGTTAACAAGAGTCTACCAGTCGAACGTGTTCCTTGATATCATCACAGTCAATCTCTGAGTTGACAATGGGTGAAAGACAATTAATTTATCATCTTAGATAAATAACAATCTGTGATCACGCGTGATGATGATGATATGAGAGAGAGAGAGAGAGAGAGAGAGAGAGAGAGAGAGAGAGAGAGATGACAATGGAGAGAGAGAGAGAGAGAGAGAGAGAGAGAGAGAGAGAGAGAGAGAATCAGCTGGGGAGTGTATGGGGAAGGGAAGTCCGGGAGAGCGGGTGATGGATAGAGAGAGAGAGAGAGAGAGAGAGAGAGAGAGAGAGAGAGAGAGAGAGAGAGAGAGGACAATGGAGAGAGAGTGAGAGAGGGAGAGAGCGGGTGAAGAGAGGGAGGGCTGGAGGGATACAGAGGGAGAGAGGGAGAGAGGGAGAGAGGGAGAGAGGGGAGAGAGAAGAGAGAGAGAGAGCGAGAGAGGGAGAGGGAGAGAGGGAGAAAGGAAAGAGAGAGGGGGAGGGAGAGAAAGAGAGAGAGGGAGGGAGAGAGAGGGGAGAGGGGAGAGAGAGAGCGCGAGAGAGAGAGAGAGAGCGGGTGGAGGGAGAGAGAGAGAGAGAGCGGGTGGAGGGAGAGAGAGAGAGAGAGAGAGAGAGAGAGAGAGAGAGAGAGAGAGAGAGAGAGAGAGAGAGAGAGAGAGACGTTCGTACATGCGAGTGAGCCTATAGTTGTTCTGTCGTGACAAGGTGTGTTATTGGTTTAATGACCACGTAATGTGCCAAAGTGTATGATAATAGATATTTACGTAACACTAATTGCCACTCGATAGCTATATAAGTAATAATATGTCAGTTAATTGTTCGTCTATCCGCGTCCATTGTGAAACAATCACAGAACTAACAGATGGCTGTAAAAAGCGCAGCAAGTGTGTTCGAGTAATAATGCATATGTAATGAATATTTGTCCTATTTACCTCTGCAGGGAAAAACTGCATTATCCCGTTAATGACCAAATTTCTTAAAGAAAATCAAAATATCGACGTATTATAATCTCAATTTACATACCAAGAGAATACGATTTTTGAAAATGTACGACTAGAATGACCTGCTTGGTTACAGAGCCAGCCATTTTAATAGTATATTTTCAATAAGAGTCTTCTATTGGCCTGCAAATAGCCATTCGCCAAGATCACTGCAGATGCCGGTTTTGACCGCTTCCGTCAATTTAGCCCAATACATACTTATATCTTACTTATATAAACAAGCGATCCCTTAATAAAAGTGATTTATCTCAGGATACATTTTTTGGAGCCAAAATACCGCGATTCTTTAAGAGGTGTGATTATGTAGACCACGAGGCTTAAAGAACCATACTATTTTGGGTTCTGAATCATGGTGGTGCTATTTAGTATGTCTGCCAGTATTGCATAATAAGCTTATGTGGATTGACGTGGATCATGGTAATAATACTGTTGTCAGTAGGTGCTGTTAATATCAAAATGGAATCTTGTAATTCAGTATTACCCGGGGTGATTGAAATTCGTATGTTTACTATGCTATGTTGTTTTTGTAGTTAGAGGTCTTTTCTGCGGATGAGTTAGATCTTACTCGGTTTCCACCAACGATTTTGCTTCACTTATATTTCGAAATAAAGCCAGGAGCCAACAATGTGTCGCCAGGAACCAATCTAGGCACCGGTACCCAGGTGAAAGTATCTATGTCATCGGCTTCGCCATGAATAAATTAAAAACATAAATTTGACGTAATATTTTCTCAGATATATCTGATTGTTAAGAAATTTTCCACAGTTTGACAAGGGCACCAATCAATGATTATTCCATACGTCGTGATATACCCGGATGCGCATGCGCTAAATGCAATATTACAAAACAGAATATAGTATACAGATTGTATCAAAGAATAATACAATCATAATACATATAGAGAATAGAATACAGACTTCTCCGATAATTTTCAGCATATTTTGAAGTGACTGACAGATAAAGTTTCAGTTCTTAAAATAACTGATAACTGGTATGGTTACAGGTGCTCTATGTCATGGCCAAATCGATGCATCTGAGCGTAAAGCGTATATAGCATAGTCGATTCAGACTTTGGACGTCAGATCTTGCATTCGACGCTCTGCGTCAATATACCTTTCCACTTTATCCATCCATCATATGACGTCATAATCAACTACGCAGCCTGTAGAATGACATCATAATGAATGACGTAATTATGACGTAGATAAGTACTTCACGAATCCATATTTGAAGACGGACCATGCATTGCTGTACGAATTGCATATCTTTACTATACATAGTCTGTTGAATATTTTGAAACTAATTTGACAAATTAGTCAAATTAGTTACAAAATAATCAACAACTTACCTGCATAGTTATCAGGAAATTGATAGTACTGGTATTCTGGGATCTATCGATTCCAACACGGTGAAGTGTGGGAGGAGCTTAGCTAGAGGTGGGCGGGGCATAGTTAAAATTGGGAAGGTGAATTTTGAGATCAGTTGATAAGTATTTTGCATGCATGGGATAACGTCTGAATATTTTCTTTGCAATATGCTAATAATATGTTGTGTCTTCATCAATTCTAAGTCAAATGCTAGCAAGAATATGCTTATAGCTCAGAGCACAGTCTCATTGTATTCAGTATTAGGCCGTGTTCTCACTGGAGAGTTAATCGGGGATAAAGCCATCCCTCAGTATTGCGCTACGCCGGTTAAGTCTCTAGTGAGAACACGACTTTAATGTAATTACTGTCCAATTAGTCATCGGCGACTCGCTAGATTAATTAATTAATAAATCATCAATGACTAATTGCCGAATTGCGAGTCGTATACTGTTTAATTAAGATGAGGTAACAAGTAATTACTGCCTATTCAAACTAAGAATTAGCCCGCTTTCTCATTGCCTAATCTTGTTTAAGTATTTCGCGTACTATATCGGCTAATTATATCCGATATATCTGTTTGCATTCACACTATAGTGGAAGATTGTCCTGGACTAGACGATGGCGCTACCCGGCGGAGAGTGAGAGAAAATGCTGACTGTAACGCTACCTGACAAATTTTAAGGGAATATGTTGCGTTTACATAGGCAAGCAATAGCGATATATCCGACGATAAACAGCCGATTTTGTGGGATTACGGTCGTGTTCTTAATAGAGACTTAATCATGAATAACGCCTTACGATTAACTCTCCGGTGAGAACACGACCTAAGTTTCAGAAATAAGTGACGTATTTATTCCGGGACAAGAGGTGCAGTTCTCATTAGAGACATAGCCGGCGTAACGCCATACTGAGGTATGGCGTTATTCCCGACTAAGTATACAGTGAGAACACGGCCTAAGGCCGTATTCTCACTAGAGAGTTAATCTGGAAAAACGCCATATTTCAGTATGGCGTTATTCCTGATTAAGTCTCTAGTGTGAACACAGCCTAAGGCCCAGTTCTCATACAGCCACTATTTCGGTAAACGCCAGGTATATCGTCTAGCGTTCTCATTGGACCGGCTCTTGTACCGGAATAAATAAGTCATTTATTTCGAAATTGAATCCCACAAAATCGGCGGTTTATCTCGCTATGCGAACGCAACCTATTCCCTCAAAATTTGTTAGGTAGCGTTACCGTCAGTATTTTCTCTCGTTACCGTCAGCATTTTTTTTACTGAGGTATGGCGTTACTCCGGATTAAGTCTCTGGTGAGAAAACGGCCTGAAACACACTGCCGATGATCAGTTGGAAATTTGTGCTGATGGAATTCAATAACTTCTCCGATAACGAAGGTTACTGGACCGGTATTGGTCCAGTAGCGGCCCGGTAATCTGCGTTATCAAGGTCAATAGCTAATTGGAATATCACGGAGGCATATCCGGCGTATTTAGTAAAATATACAAGAAGAGACGAGTGAACACCTGTTCGCAGTTTTTAAGGTTTCGTTAAGGACTTGTTTTAACTCATCCAAAACGTTGTACATTGTAGCCTACTACGTGATTATGGCATGCAGATTGACTATTAGATATCCGGAAGCCGTTGTCGATTAACTTCCAGTTAAATTGGTTTCAAAATAGTCAACAATTATTACAAACTCTGACATTTAAACGTTGATACACAGGGATTTCTTTTAATGTCCTCTCGCGCAATCCACTATTGACGATAAATGTAATCTTTGTATTTATTTAAGGAAAATAAAATCCTACATATATATTGTTTAAAACTTTAAATACATATTTAAAAAATCGGAAAAAGGTGAACAAATCCAGGCAACGTGTTGAATATTGTGAAATTACTTTGATTGTAATTTGTTGCTACCTAAGGCAATTCAGCTTGCGCTCAAATTAATTTCAAAATACTTAACAACCCGTATTAACTCAAAAATCCTTGAATATAAAATTGTAAAAAATTGTAATCTTAGAGGCTTATATTGTGTACATAAATATAATGAAACGAAATAAATCTTAACATATGATGATTTCATTCCATATAAATTAATATACAATTTTTTTAGTCTTAAAGTTGAATTAGGTACTCGTATCTCTAATTCAATTTTACAACTTATCAGATTATATTAATTCATATGTAATGAAATCTTCATAAATAAAGATTTATTTCGTTTCCTTGCATTGAGGTACACCATATAAGCCTCTAAAATTAAAATTTTTTAACAATTTTATTTTCAAGCAATCTGCTGTGAATGTGGGTCATTTAACGTAGGTTTTCGTCGACAGTTTTACCGATTCGTGTATCTTTCCCGAAGATTATTTCTTCCATCACCAGAACATATATGGTACGATATATCGCGATTTATCATGGTTTTATTTGCACTGTATATAACGATATTTCCTGAGCAATTATCGCATACATACGGAAGCCCTGAATGGCTATGTCTGCGAAAAAAATGTATGTCGAGCGCTCGACTTAATATCTCGAGCGCTCGAGATAATTATGTCAAGCGCTCAAGATAATTATGTCGAGCGATCGAGATAATTATATCGACCGCTCGAGATAATTATATCGACCGCTCGAGATAATATGTCGAGCGCTCGAGATCATATGTCGAGTGCTCGAGATAATTTGTCGAGCGCTCGAAATTATTATGTCGAGCGCTCGAGATAAATTTTTAGCCCTTCAGGGCTTCCGTACATATACACGATCTCGCCAGAAGAACTATTCTGTTGCTGGCTACGCTGGTTGGAAAAAGTTCATGTCAAATTATTTCCAAAATATCTTTCGGCCCGCAAACGATTCCAAAGCGTGTTCGCCCATATTGCCACTATTCCCAAATCTAGCATGTAAGGCCCGTTTTATAAGTCGAACTGTCTGTCACGCCGCGCCAATGACGACTTGTTCATTTATATGGTGGACTCATTTTCAGGCAGATTTAGCTGGCACGGCACAAGAGAAGTTCTACTTAAAAATCGGGCCTAAGTTACCTCCATCTAAGTATGATAAATACTTTCGTTATGAGTTTTTAAAAATTGATTTTAGTCTGTACTAGTGCAATTTAAAAAAATTCTTTATTATAGAGTCTTTGAACAATAAAAATAAAATTCAAACTATTATTTATTAAAATAAAGATTAAAGTTCTGTTCAAAGTTAACGATGCTACATTGATATGATTGAAAAAGGGTTAAACATATGGTTCAAACACTCATAACAACATAACAATGGAGGCATCCGGTCTGTCACACAACTATCTGGCGTCATAAACATATACGCCACGTGTTTGCTGACGTCACAATCCGAATAACGTATCTCCGTCCGTCACGAAAGCGTTTGATAAATTTACAACATAATCATGAACATTTTGAAACTAATTTGACTAGGATCTGTTGTTGCCACATGCAGTAACATTCCCTAATTAAATTAGTTTCAAGTTATTCAACCACTTACCAGCATGGTTACCTTGGTATTTAGATTCTGGGATTTCGGGTTTCAAAATTTTTAATCGATTCCAACACTTATAAAATGTGGCCGGAGCTTAGCTCGGTGTGGGTGATATCATTTGTATAAAAAAAAGTACGTATGCTTTATTGACCGATTAGATCCGCGAATTCATTTAGGGGGTTCGCTGTTATCCTGAGAGCTGCTATTAACCTTCTTATTATCATAATGCATTTTTGCTGTTAGATATACAACTTTCCAGTTTATCCATGCATCAATTGACGTCATATTACGTCATAATCAACTACGTGACGTGTAGGATTACGTCATAATCAATTACAGCATGAAGACTAGTTTTAGTCCGTCTTAAACGCGTAATGATCCGACACGTTGTACGAATTGTATGTCTTTAGTCTACTATTTAATAAACATTATGTCGAATGATTTGTTGAAATATTCAACAACTAACGTGTATAGTTTTCTGGAAATTGAGATTCAGAGAGTGTAGGGATCTATTGATCCCAACACGGACAAACTGTTGGCCGGGCATAGCTACAGATGGGCGGGCCATAGCTAAAACTGGATTCCTAAATTGTATTATCTAGTGAAGCTTGTGACGATTATTTGAAAACTCTTTGATTGAAATATCTTCAGCATAAAGATTCTCAAAATATGAAACGTGTATTATGTAGGCCTATTAGTTCTATATCTGTACCAGTTTGTTGGCACTATGAGACTGCCAAAGCTGGTCAGATAGGGGAGATTGCCTCGTGTATTATTCGGTGCACGGTTGCGCCACTTGTAGTGTGTAAGCTGCTATAATTTATTGTATTTGTAATAATTTATTTAAATTGGAATTTTTTCTATTAATAAGTGGAATAAAGATATAAAGATACTATAAGTATATTGTGCGAGTCTTGTCTTCTTTACGTGTCTGTCAAGTTCGCCTGCAGTTCCGACGACGACCCATGCTTCCATACATCCACCAAACCATAATTCCATCAGCTCAGCCATCGATGCATCCATTCAATCAACCCATCCGTCCGTCTGTCCGTTTGTCATACCCTCAGTCCGTCAATCCCTCTGTCTGACCACACGACCACCCGGTCATTTACCCATCCACTCACCCGCCCGACCACCCATCATCCCGCCCGACCGCCAACCAGCCCGCCCGTCCACCCTCACACCCGCATACCCAGCCACCCGCCCAGCCACCCCTGTCCGATTTAAACATTCGTTTAACGTGCCCCTATACTAAATCAAAGACAACATCTCTTCCTTTTATCCCGTGTTCATACTAGAGAGTCAATCCGGAGTAACGGCATGCTAAAGTTTGCCGTCACTCCGGAGTAGCTCTCTCGTGCGAACATGACCTAAGGCACATTTAAGGGGAGCCTCTCTCACTTGAAGGTTGCCATCGGCAAGTACATATTCATAGGACTTATCGGTTGCCATCGACAACTGAATAGTGGATATTGGTAATCATTATTGTTTGCACATACGAATATGGTGCCAGTCTCTGGCAAATAGAGTACCAGAGTCTAGCAAATAGATTGTTGCACTTGTTTTGCCCGATGGACGGTGTTATTTGCTACTCTTTCAGTCAGAACTACAACACAACTATTTTGAAAAGAGGCAAACTATCCAACGCTGAAGTCATTTCGATCGCCTTTTTGCCAAGATCAGGCGGAGATCGCGGACTTGTTCGCTATCTTGATAGATGTCGTCACATAAAGTAAATGCGAATCATCCGCTATCTGTGAACTGGTAAGGTTACTCCAAACACCACATCCGATGACCTATTGCGCTGTGTAGAAGCTGGATAGAAATATGGCGGTGAATTAAAAACACAATGTATTTCAAACCCAACTAGACTCGATCAACCTATTCCAAGACGTAAGAATTTCTTATGAGATGTGGTAAAATAAGTGTGAGGACAATACAATCCAAGAATTACACGGTAAATGAGATCGCTAGCAGATTGTTTTACATAGTATTAAGTCACGACTTGCTTCTGCAATTGGACTTCAGCTATCCACAGCGAATGTCGATAGGTGAAAGAGAGAGAAGAGAGAGAGAGAGTGGGAGAGAGATAGAAAGCGAGAGAGAGAGAGAGAGGGAGAGAGAGCGAGAGAGAGAGAGAGAGAGAGAGAGAGAGAAGAGAGCGAGAGAGAGAGAGAGAGAGAGAGAGAGAGAGAGAGAGAGAGAGATATGACGGGACATTGTGTAACCCATCTATCGTCAACACAATGGTTACGCGAATATTCCTAGCGAATTACTATTTGGTTTGTGTAGTCACTGTTTTGTGCACATAACTGTGTGTAGAAAGGTTATGCAACACCAAAAGTGTTAACTAATATAATTTTGCATAACAAGTAAAATGGACTGCGAAAGTTTTCAATTTCTACATGCTTGCGTTTGGATTTTGGAAGATTTACAAGATTTTTTGTTCTTATAGGATTAATTCAATTTTCAAGAGATTCGATCTTGTGTATGATTCATCGCCATATATGAAGACGTCTACACATGATATTACTCGCTCCACGTCTATTTTTTTTTAGCAAATTCTCGATCTCCGATCTTCATAAAAAAATCACTGAAACTCTTCAACGCCGCCTTCAGTTCAGCTGTAAGTTATAATAGCAACATTGCAGTTTCTACTGAAAAAGTAGCAAATACCACAGTACACATCAGGAACAACTCGTTATTTGTAGGAATAGACGATAAGGCCTACCAAAGCACAATTTTAAATGGTAATTTTAACTGGTAGAGGCTTCTGGTATCACATTTGGCAATTTGACCGCATGTGATAATCGAACAGGGATGGTAATATTATCTTTAGCTCCTCTGACACTGATGTACCTATCACATTGCTTACAGTGCAACATATCCTGTCTGAATACGCAATACAAAATTAGCTTGATATTGGCGTTGGTAAGTTATGCATTGCCATTTCAAGTTTTCACGCTTTTGCATGCTGTTCTACAAGCAGCTTCTCTACAGCGTGCAAGGTTTGCCTCCTTGAGCTTATAAAGATAACAATAAATTTATGGCAGCTCTCTGGTTTGCAGTGTCACCCTACATACCTCACACCTGTCAACAAACTTCGAGACATTTAGGCGCACTATAGTATATATGGAAAATCATATGTACCCTTGTTGAATCATGACATATATATGCATTTCCAACAACAATATCAGGGGCATGAATGCAGATAGGACGAGAACAATGAGCACATACCTGGAGTGCGCCCGCTGAGGTGTAAGTCTCCCATCGGTTGTGAGAACAATGTCCCTTTCGGGGCCATCCCTCTCCCACACCCCCATCGAAAAACTTATTTAGATGCTATCAAAGATTGTTTCGTGCATTTCTAGAGATAATATTAGTTGAAATAACACTTAAGAATGTCTATGCATAGAAGTAGAAATGGGACGTGAGTCACACATCCCCACCCCGCCACCACCACCGGGAAATCTTTGAAATGTAGACGGTCTCATAATATCTCCTTTAAATCTGATGGTAATAACATTTGAAATCGAACTGGAATATGTGTTTCTATCGGAGAAGCAACGACACACATCCCAAGCACGGAGAATTGTGGATATTTAAATGCCATCAGAATAAAATTGTGTCTCTTGCATTTCTGGCGTAATATCATATCATATTTCACTTGAATATGTGTCAGTGTTTTCGGAAGAAAGGATACATATGTCAACGTTAGGAAATATTTTGAAATTGGGAGGCCTACTGTCCGTCTCCTGAATCTATTGAGGTGATATTATGTTGATGACCTACACGAATATTTGTAGGCGTTGGAGGAGAAAAGACCCAACTGGATCAGCCATTGAGCTAATAACAGTGTACGCGGATGAGAAAGACCCACGAATTGTAACTCACAACAGGACAATTTGTGAAATTTGGGAGTTTGTGAATCAAGTAAGCCTCGCATCTGCTTTCTAGTTGGTAGCTATTTTACACGTTGCAAAATAACATCCGTTGTTGCAAATAACACCCCCAAAAGGACACTTACATGGAGAAGAGATGGTACGCACCCGCTGCACCGCATTCATTGACCATCTACTAAATATACTCCAATGAATCAGTCCCGGCGATTAAATAAGGTGAAGAGAACTGATCTGAACATCCTTCCACCATGTACGTCTGCATTTTTACAACAAGTAAAGTGTGCAACAGCAATACTGGAACATAAACACATTATTTCTTCCACGCGGAACTAGTGGGTTAATATGAGTCCGCTAAAACACACCTTCATATGTGAATACGTGTTATGCATGGCCATTTAATATTGAAAATGAAGTGATTGTAACTTTCTGAATCAAGAGTGATTTGTTCACATTTTCCATATATTTGGGGTTATTGTTAGCATAAATCTAATAATGAATGTAAAATATATTCAAATACACATCTAGCGTGCTTGGAAAAAAGATAGGCAGATAACCTGTTTGCTATTGAGGCGCACGGGCTATCTGATTGTTGAATAGTATACAGAAACAGGCACTGGACCCAGATTCGTGAAATCCAGAGCGCTGATTACACGGAGATTTTCATGACAAATATGAAAGAATGTGGAGTTAATATCACACATTTAAAATAGTGTGCAAAATAATTATTAGTATAGTCGTGTTAACATATCCGACATTGAGATATCTTAAACTCTTCATCCTGAGATCATATACACGTGCACGCCATCTCCATCATTCAAAAACATGACACTTAGGAACAAGACAGTTATATCGGAGCCACAACGCTGCTCCAAACCCGGATTTATTACCCCCAGCTCAAGCGATTCCGTTACAATGGCCTGTGAGCCTTATGCAGCCGGACAAGCGGAAAATGAAACCGATCTTGAAGGCGGCTTTCTAAAACTGCCAGGCTGCGAAATGTCATTACATTCAATCAAATTACCAACAAATATCATTTCTGTTTTTCCACCATATTAGGTTTTACTGCGGTGCAATGAAAGATTCACCTATTACAAACCCAGCTATTCTTAGAGACAATGTCAGGCTGCTGTAGCAGCATTAAGGAAAAGTAATAACAATATGAGGCAGCATTTGCTACATATCACATAACGAATTCTTGTCCTAATGGAACTCAGTTCTACAGTTCTACAAGCAAACATTTTATTTTACGGAGGAAGCCTTAAGAATTTCACATTGGAAATCGCCCTTTTAAGACATCTGATGGGTATTTTAAGAATAAAATGATTGGAAATTGCTCATCCAATAGGCAGCAATAGCTTGCACTGGACGTATTATCAGAACATTCATCAGAATACTTGCCGTACACTTATTCGGGTAATAGAATTTAAAGATTGATGGCTATAGCGCCATCTATTTGTAGCGAATACCCGCCCATTTCTAGCTAAGTCCCGCCCACCTTGTATACATGGTTGAATGGATTTGAAACTGTTAAACCTGAATGCCCAGAAACTAAATTCCAAGGTAAATATACAGGTAAACTGTTGAATATTTTGCAACTAATTTACAAGGAGAGATGGTGCTCCCTAAAACAGCACCAACTCCTATAATATTTGTATAAAACAACTCTGAAACACCGGTACTAGATTATTGACTTTTAATGTATGCTACGTTGTACAGGCTATATACAATGTTTGTATGTGTAGGTATAATGAGCAACGAGCCTGCCTCTGGACCGACTGACCACTATAGGTCAAGGGATGGTTGATGACTCATATACATGCTATATGTAGGCTATTGGTTCTAGGTTTCTAACCAAATATGGGTACGAGCTATAGTGCGTGCCCAGGGGTGTATGCAGCCAACGTATACAGCTAGTGACCTGCGTTGTATATAGGTGAGGGGTGAGTGGTGACGGGCATCTAGACATTACAGCTCCTAGTCAAATCAGTTTCAAAAGATTCAGCACAATGTTTATTAAATTGTAAAGACATACAAAACAGGCACTTTCTTCACAGATCTTTGTCACATTCCATGCTATTTGACTGTGACGTCAAGTAACCGGTCATTATCTGTATTATGGCAATAGATACCTGCATGGCTAATCATATCGCTCCATTACACCGGGTAGGTTGTGGATCCCCATGTCGGTGGTATGGAGATATTTTGCTCTGAATAACATAAGTACCTCTTCTCCGCTCGATTGGAATGTATTTGATCAGGTAGATTAATACAAAATAAACGAAACAGTTTTGTCTCATCTGTTTCCTCAAATTCAGGAAATGACTCTCGAGAATTTGAAGAGGGCGAACATAAGATTGCCATTTATATGCCTAGAAACAAAGTAGTCTTATTTGTTTTTTTCGCGTCTGGACGTATGAAGCCAATGAAATAGCATCAATTCACCTTTCCAGAGTACCCACCCATCACATGACGTCATAATTAACTGCGCGATGTGTAGAATGACATCATAATGAATGACGTCATAAATGATGTCCATAAGTACGTCACGAACGCATATTTGAAGACGGTCTATGCGTTGCTGTACAAATTGTTTGCTTTTACTATTTAATAAATATTCTGTTGACTATTTTGAAACTAATTTGACTGAGCGCTGTTGCTGCCATAGGCAGCAACAGCACCCAGTCAAATTAGTTACAAAATATTCAACAGCCTCCCTGTATAGTTTTCAGGAAATTGATAGCTAGGGCATCTGGGGATCGATCAATCCCAACACGGCGAGGTGCAGGTGGAGCTTAGCTAGAGATGGGCGTGGCATAGCTAAAATGGAAAAGTCCATTATCTTCCTAACTTTATGATGACTTGATCTATAGTTGGGTCTTCATTTGATTAACATTTGGTGCGCAATACACCTTTCCCGCATTGACGTCATTAAGCCGGGATTCCCCTAAATCAACCCTCAGAGCAAAACTGCTGGCCGGTACCGCCGCCAACAAACAGCTGACCCGCGTCGAGTTACTTTCGCATTAAAATACATCGTAATCTAAACCGTTCCTATGATAAACTAAAATCATTATATTATTTAAATTATATATCATTGGAAAACGCATTCAATTGCCGAAACATTAATGTATTATTCTTTATATTTTTGTAACATTTTCACGGAGTTATTTGCATATATAAAAGACACCATTCGACTTAGATTCATTAAACCAAGTGGACAATAGGGAATATTTTAAAATTGCAATCAACTGTATTAAATTCTATAAAACTATAAAAACTTATACAGAGATGTATAGAAAATTGGCTTAGCTTTCCAATGATGTATGACTTCAAACATATTATGAACATTGTTTTTCATATGCACTGCCTAAAGTGCACTGTATCTGATTCCCAAAGTAAAGTAATGCTGTTCGCGCGTCGACTATCGCGGTTACCAGCCGGAAGTGGTATGCGCGATGCATTCAGGGAAGGTAATTTCCCATAATACGCTAATGTGATAAAGGTCTATTGGTTTGAATGATCATTATTACGGTCTAAGATTAGTGTCTGCCTGAGTTTTTGTGACTAGACCACGGCCCTGAACACGCAGGTAACTTTAAGCTGATGGACCACTACAGGGCTAATATACCGGCTCTGCGTTATCAGGGTAGCTGATGAACGCACATGCCTTACTGACAACCGGATAACTGGGTGTACATGCTTTAGAATCATGTCGACTATCACTTTCTGGCACACTGGCAACAAGTCATCCTTCTCAGAATCCGTACTAGTCCCAAAAAATATATGCCGAAAGAGAAAACTGCTCCCTGTCAACATATAACTGCGACTAAGAGGTCCAAACCTCAGAACACACCTTACAATGCTACCCTCATTGCAACAACCTGGAAGCCTATAGCCGCCTATAGAAACTCCATTATCGACCAAACCTCACAGGCCGAGAAAAGAACTGTGAAGATTGTGTATGTCCATGAACAAGAAAAAGAGGAAGAAACTGATGATGATGATGAAATGAAAGAGAATGTCTTAAATACTCCCTCCCTCCCTCCCTCCCTCCCCTCTCTCTCTCTCTCTCTCTCGCTTCTCCTCTCTCTCTCTCTCCCTCTCCCCCTCTCTCCCTCTCCCTCTCCCTCTCCCCCTCCCCCTCTCCCTCTCTCCCTCTCCCTCCCTCTCTCCCTCCCTCTCTCCCTCTCGATCCCTCTCCCTCTCCCTCTCTCTCTCTCTCTCTCTCTCTCTCTCTCTCTCTCTCTCTCTCTCTCTCTCTCTCTCTCCGCACAACCTTTCCGATAAGAATATATATATTTTCCATGTGAAATCATGTTTGGTACATGTGTACTATATAGGCGTATCCTTCTATGACAAAGTGTTGTGAGTATAGCAATGTCCATGATAGCAATGGATTTCCAAAGCCCGCGCTCTGAAAGGATCAGTGCCCCTATTGCACTGTTCTATTCGCGTCTCTACAGCTTTTAACAATGCAAGGAAACAGTGATAGATAAGGTTTCAGCAAGTTTTCCCTGCCATACTATCCACCTCATGCGATATTCACAATAGCCATTCATGAAATATAGCATGCAATAAGGAGTAAAACTCCAGTTGATCCTACTAAATAATAGGTACCAGAACGTACTCAGTGACTAAGGCAGCAATAACTTCTCCTAAACTTGTATTTTAAAATGTCCATTTACGTTCATACATATATTTCACTTGAAACACGGTTGATGGATGAATTTAGAATGAAATGTGTTAATCTCGTGTTTGAACACTGGTGACAGCTATGGGGTGAATTTCTGTAATCTGCGCTGTCTGATTGTCTGCTTTGTACGCGAATCGAGCGCAAATCTCGTGCTAATCACGCGACGAATTACAAGAAGGCTATGTAAATCTCCCGCCAATCTCTCATATCAGCAAGTACGCACGTCGCATCTAGACGAGTACTATATCTTACCCAAACCAATCTGAAGCCACCCAACACCACCTGGTTGAAGGGCAGGTGGGTTTCCTCTCAGCTTCCGTTTATAGCGAAGGCTAACATTTGTAATCTGTCACGAAAATATAGCAAGCGACATTACATAATAAGGCCTATACAATTTAATTATTGTACTGATGCTTAGTGACAAGATCCACTACCCTGAAATAATACTATTTAAAATACAAGGTGGATTTTTTTATAAGCGTTGGTAAACATGATTGTTTTCCTAATTTGATTATGCCGAGTTAGAAAATTGTATTCACTCTGCTGCACATTGTGTATTTCATCGTATCATCTCTTGAAATTTATTAAAATCATTTGTATCTTATTACATCGTCTTATCTGTGAAAATGGTGAGAGGAAAACAGCAGGGTATCTATATTAGGGTGGGTAGGACAAACTGTGTATAGTCCAGCCACATCCTCGGCAGAATAAGAAACCTTTGGTGAAATAATACCTCGAAATAATTATTTGCCAAATTATTACCCAGATGTGTATTGCTCAATATGCAGGAATTGACATAGCAGGACATGTTTAGTTTTCAGTATCTCAAGCTTTCTGTAGGCACAGCAATCTTTTAAATTTTATAAAGTAGTCTAGAAATTCTTTACTATATGCCACCTGTGAAAAATATTGTGTCAGCAGTATATTTCTGGCATCCTTTCACCTCATATGCATTGTCATATTAAACATTCAATGAATGGATAATACTTGAGAGGTGTCTCCAAATTCATGAAAAATATATTTTCTAGCGTAATCAATATGGTCGCCATAGGAAGCATGGTCAAACGTACATCGTATCTCACGCCATGGAACAAAAACTACCAATCCAAACAAACCAATGTTTGTGTCAAAATACTCGCCAGAAAATCCAGCAAATCAAAACACAGTGAACCTATCATTAACACAATTTACCTTTCCAATTTTAGCTATGTCCCGCCCATCTTTAGCTAAGCTGCACTCACACCCCACTCGTATTGGGATCGATCGATTTCCATAAAACTATACAGGCAAACTCAAATATATTGAAACTAATTTGCCTATGGCAGCAACAGCGCCCAGTCAAATTGGTTTCAAAATATTTAACAGCATGTTTATTAAATGGTAGACATATAATTCGTACAACGTGTCGGGCTATTAAGCGTTAAAGACGGACTATATCGAATCATTCATGACGCAATGATTATGACGTCGTCATACAAGTCGCATAGTCAATTATGATGTCAGATGACGTAAGATAATCGATGGATACACTTGGAAAAGTCCATTAGTGTCCTGACATATGATGAATTATGAGTGCCCACATCTTTTATAAAATCACAGCATAAGTAAATGAAATCTGTGCGATATTTCCAAGATAATCTAAGTATGCCTGTAGCTGTGAACCATGAAACACATACAACACTGCTTGAAGATATCATCTCACTAAATAGCATAGAAGAACTAACTAACGTCTAGTTTAAGCATGGAATCCGTGCATTGTTTGAACCGAGTGAACAGTGCACGTATAGATTGCACCAAAGATGAATATGGTCATCAGGGCATAATGGGCGAGGGTTACATTATGCATCTTTGAGCATAACAAGCTCATCTATGCAGGTATGGCTACCTATTCCCTGGTTGACTTGTCAAACTTTATGAAGACATCAATTTCTTACCCAAACGTAATCTCGAGAACCGAGTTTGTGATCAAAAGCTTACCAGTATTAGTTATTGTGTACAATGGATGTGGATCCTGCTTTTGAACAAATTCTGTGGTCCAAGAGATGTTTCAGGAGAATTAGTTAGGATAACTATGAACCCCGGTGCTAAAGCAAACTTCATTGTTGCCAGAACTTGCAAGACTTGCTAACGGATAAATGACATCCACACCCCTAAAGGAATAGGGTCTTAGCTGGTAAGCAAAGATTTATACACGGTTATAGAAAGAGGGTCACATATGATTTGTTCAGGAGTTTGATACTTTGTTCAGGTGGCATAATACTCGAGAAGGTACACGAGCAATGAAATTGATCAAGAAAACCTTCACGAGCAATCTACTAACACACCAATACAGATAATAGCAAACTTACGATCATATGAATAGGCAATACACCTGGAAAGCGCTTTGCTGGAAAGTAGCAAGAGATTCATGAAACAAGTTATTTGATCTGCGGGCTTACAGATCACTATGGACCTTTCCAGTTCTAGCTATACACCGCGTAACTCTAGCTAAGCTCCACCCACAGTTCGCCGTGTTGGGATTGATCGATCCCTGAATGCTCTGGCGATCAATTTCCTGAGGAAAATACAGTTAAGTGGTTGAATATTTTAACACTAATTTGACTGGGCGCTGTTGCTGCCTATGGCAGCAAAAGCGGCCAGTAAATTGGTGTCAAAATATTCAACAAAATATTTATTGAATAGTAAAGACATACATTTCGTACAAAAACGCATAGTCCGTCTTCAACTATGCGTTCGCGATGTACTTATCTACTTCATTTATTATGTCATAATGACGTCATTAATTGTGATACCATTCTATACGTGACGTAGTTGATTATGACGTCATATGATGGATGGCTACAGTGGAGAGGTCCGTTGGCCTGGCTGACGATGCTGTCCATATAAGGGATGATAGCAAGGTCCCAAAGGTACTTGACCAATATGCATGTAGGAATCCGATCTATCGTCACTCAGGTATATTACGTCAAAATGAATTACGTCACATATAAGCTGACGCCACAATCATAATGATGTATCCGGAAGCTCGCAAAGTCCGTCAAGTGTACGAATTGTATGCCTTTGACGTATGTACAAATCAATAATCATTCTATTGAATATTTTAAAACTAATTTGGCAGCAACAGCACCTAGTCAAATTAGTCTTCAACTTCATTCCTGTATAGTTATCTGGAAACTTAGATTCTGGGAATTCCGGTTTCAAAGTTTTAAATCGATTCCAACGGGAGTAAAATTAGGCGGAGCTTAGCTAGTGATGGGTGGGGCATAGCTAGAAATGGGCGGCGCTTAGCTAGAGGTGGGCGGGGCATGGATAGAAATGAATCCCTCTGTTAGGGCCTGTACGTCATTGCACGGTCATTGTTAGCTGTAGTCAGTTTAGGGGCCCCCTTGCTTAGTCAAGTATAAATTTATAACAATTGTTCCTAGTCAATAAGGCATGGCCAATGAAGCTTATAATTTTCGAAGAACAACTAAAGCACTCCAAGCCATAGAAAATTGGTTCATGTTGCTGGGATGTTGGAATGGCGATAGTACTGTTAAGGGAAAACCCAGATATGTCCTATCAATTCACAGAATATCTTCTTCATAGGGCCCCAAACAGATAGTCATTGAAAACAACACCGCGTAAAAGCTGACGACGAGGCGAACTTGCAATAACATATAATATCTAAGAGAACGCTATCAACAAACTTACCGATAAAGCAAATTCATTTACCCGGCTACATAGCAGAAATCATACCTCAATGTATGGATTGGGATGGACACGTAAGTAATGGACCTTTCCAAGTTTATTCAACCATCATATGACGTGATATGACGTCATAACCAACTATGTGACGTGTAGAATGACGTCATAATCATGATGTCTTGAAGGACTCGGTAAACCCCGTCTTTAATGCTTAAAGGGTCCGATACGTTGTACGAATTGCATGTCTTTACCATTTAATAAACATTCTGTTGAATATTTTGAAACTACTTTGTGCAGCAACAGCGCCCAGTCAAATTAGTTTCAACATATTTAGCAGCTTACCTGCATAGATTTCTGGAAATTGATAGTCAGAGAGTTCAGGGAGCGATCGATCCCAACACGGATGAGGTGTGGGTGGAGCTTAGATAGAGATGGACGGGACATGGCTAAAACTGGAAAGGTCAATTGCATCTTGTGGTTGCTAATAGAGTGATCCGATCTGCCACTTGAGTATATGACGTCAAGGCGTCAAAATCAATTACGTCATATGTAGGTTGACGCTAAAATCATAATGACGTATTATAACTATGTCATGAAGCTTGATAAGTTCATCAATCACACGACGTGTATGTCTTTGAGAGATTTACAATCTAATAAATATTATGCTGAATATTTTGATAATAATGTGACTTGGGGCCGTTGCTGCTTAATGTATAGCCCGCCCGCCAGCTCGCTCGCCCTCCGGCACGCACGAACGCACGCTCGTACGTATGTACGTGCGTACGTACGCACACACGCTTTCACGCACACTCTAGGCAGGCACACGTGAATTAAAGACAGCAGCCATACACACTCCTACAGTCCGAGAAATGCCCGAAATACTGGTAAATTCTATTATCTATTTACATGGCAATTTCTCACTTTATTTATATATTTGTCAAGATTTGATTTCATGCCAAGAGAACGTCCTATGTCTGGTAATAGAGGTTAGAACTTTGCTTAGATGATTTCCTCTTGACGGTCAAAGAACATGCACGATAACTACCCTCCCCAAGCTCTCCCTGCAGTATATAATAAATACAGCACTTTTTAAAACGATATTCAGTATATATGCAATTTAGTGTGTATTTTGAGCAAAAACTGGTAATTGCTGTTATAGCTTTGTGTCGTGATAGGGCGTGTTTGTGGTTTGTACTGCATGACAAACATAATTAGTTCTAATACGGCTTATTTATGAGCGATCATGTCGCCGGATTCAAGAAGCCTAGTAACGAAAATTGACAAATATTTATTTACGACGCTCTTACCTTTATAGAGCCGTTTTACTACCGATTTTCTAGCTACAAAACGCTATTTACTGACTCGCGAACAGGAGCCTCCCGAACGCGCTCAAAAGAAAGTCACAGGACACAAAGTAATTTTTCTCTATTCAATGCGTCATGTTTTCCAAATCCTCCCCCTTTTGAACATATTTGGTTTAAATTTCTCGACGAATGTTTACACATTCTGTTTAAAATCGAAATAATTGAAAGAATTAAATTCGCTTGTTGGCTTCAATGAGCGAGAGATTTGTTCAGGAATATTGTTTTGAAAGTGCCTTCCACTTGATTGTGAAGTCCAATAATCCGTACCTCTTTACAACTAAGCGGAAATTCTATCAAATCATAGCAACGATTGATTTGCTGTTCTGATGCTTTATACGCTGGGTCCTCATATAGACATGATCTCCCACAGCTCCTTGCGTAATATACACTCTTCACCGAACAGTTGCGATGAATCTATAGCATTAGCCCAATATTACGATGTACGCTGGGTCAGCATTAGGCCTACATAATCATCTTAATTGGAAAACGATTCATGCGGAATTCTCCACTGTGATTTGAGTATACTCTCTCAAGATGTGTTCGGTAACATGTCACTGCCTTCAGTTCCATATGCGTACCCATTCTAATCCATTTCTAGCTATGCCACGTCCATTTCTAGCTATGCCACGCCCATTTCTAGCTTTGCTGGAATCGATTTATATACTTTGACCGCTGAATTTTCCAGAAACCAAATTCAAAGCAATTATGCAAGTAATTAAGCCAATGCCAACAGCATCTCTCAGTCAAATCAGTTTCAAAATCTTCAGCAGAATGTTTTATCTGATTGTAAATTCGTCAAGCAGAAAAAATTCTTACAATTTCGTGACCGACTTAGTGCCTTACGTCATTTTGATTGTGACGTTAATTAACTAGTGGTCTAACGGATTATGATGCCATATATATTTGAGTAACAGATCGGATTCATCCATTGATCACGTGTAGATCTAATCACTTAGCTGCACGTATTTTCTGTGTGTCTCGCTACTTCATTTTTAGTCTCTGTCTCGCGTCCTTCCAACACCCTCACTTCTCTCTCTCTCGCTCTCTCTCTCTCTCTCTCTCTCTCTCTCTCTCTCTCTCTCTCTCTCGCTCGCACTCTGTCTCTCTCTCTCTCTCTCTCTCTCTCTCAAGCACTCTCTCTCTCTCGCTCGCACTCTGTCTCTCTGTCTGTCTCTCTCTCTCTCTCTCTCTCTCTCTCTCTCTCTCTCTCTCGCTCTCTCCACAATCACATTCGTTGTCATAATCCTCTTATTCCCCCTATCGGTAGTCCCCCGGCCCAGCCAAGGGTGCGCAGCCTCCGCCTCTCTCTGCCTATATGCATCCTCCTTCTCCTCCTCCTCCTCTTCCTCCTCCTCCTCCTCCTCCTCCTCCTCCTCCTCATCATCATCATCATCATCATCATTATCATTATTTACCAGCTTCGACTTCATCTTTATTATTAGCGTTATTATTATTAGGAATATTGGTATTATTAGAATTACCATTAGTATAACAATAATAATAATAATAATAATAATAATAATAATAATAATAATAATAATAATAATAATAATAATAATAATAATAATAATAATAATATGCCTACTAATAATAATAATAATACTAATAATAATATTGTTATTATTATTATTATTATTATTATTATTATTATTATTATTATTATTATTATTATTAGCAATACTACCATTATTAATACTCTTGGTATCATTGGTATTGTTAGTATTAATATTAGTTGTATTAGTTTCAGTAAACAGAAAAATTCCTGCAAAACTAAAAAAAATGTCTCAAGGGTAATTTAAATAAGAATCTTTCATCAACTTATTGCTGCTTGAACATATTAAAGATAGCACTTCCCGCTCATCAGCGAGGTATAGATGCACAAGGCGATAGTGTGTACAACTAATGACATACATTACAGTGTAATTTGAATGCTCCTTTCTCGCAAGGATATCAATCAAATAGCCCGATGAAAAGCACACAATGATAGCGAGTCTCATGCTAAAATACCAGCCTTCTCTTTGCTGCCTTAACTAAATGCATGCTTAAAGATTTTGCCATCATAAAGACGCTATAACAACTCTCTAAATACGATTTTAAAATTATCATGGTCCGCTTAGATGTGGCCCTCGCTACTACTAGGATTTCCTTTTAGCACGACAATGGTTAACTAAGTTAGAATCCGTTAGAGACAGACGTGAAAGGTAGGTAGCCAAACACTCCTGTAAACACCTACCCAGAGCCAGCTAGATTATTACCGGTACTTATCTGCTTGTTTCAAGAATGGCTTTCATCGCTTCAGTAATTCGAAACAAACTGCTAGTGCTTAACAAGCTATGGCGAGAAATTGAGAAATGTTCCCCAAAGAGGCGATGGAACTAAAAATAACTGCGAAGATAAGAATCATAATGGACAAGCGATAGCTATAACGACTTGTCTTGAACTCGGGCGTGATTTGCGAACCCACGTACAGGCGTATAGGTATATGTAGCACCGTGTGGATTTAGTACCAGGTAGTAAACGCTTTCGCAAATATACTGAACATTTGATATTTACAACCTGCGATTCTCTGACACTCCGAGTAAAAAACATGATTCGACATTGAAATGACCGTTCCAGTTTATCCAGCAACCATATGACGTCATAATCATCTACGTGACGTGTAGGAGGATGCCATAATCAATGACGTTAAGAATGACGTAGATAAGTTATAGGCAGCAACAGCACCCAGTCAAATTGGGTTCAAAATATTCAACAGCTTACCTGTATAGTTCTATGGAAATTGATAGTTAGGCAGTTCCCACACGGCGAAATGTGGGCGGGGCTTAGCTGAAGATGGAAGGAGCATAGCTAAAACTGGATTCGTCCAGTGACAGTAGCACAAACCCCGATGCCGCTACTGTAGCCGGCGATGATGACGATGACGGTCGATTACGCCGGCATAGGCCTAAGAGGCCATGGACTAAGTTTATCAAACGGCACTATTTATAATCACAAGACATTGGCTTCGTGACTGTTGCAAGTATGCAGCCAGAAGCCACTCATATGTGCTGTTGTAACGCGCCAATATCGAATTTGCGCAGTTACCAGTATCGAATTTGATAATGACGTGCCCGTTGTTTAATGACGCAGGTCCGATATCGAATTTGATATCGGCGCACCCACTGTTTAACGGCGCAGGTTCAATATCGAATTTGATATCGGCGCACCCATTGATAAACGGCGCAGGCCCAATATCGAAGTTGATATCGGCACACCCATTGTTTAACGGTGCCAGTCCAATATCGAATTTGATATCGGCGCGCCCGTTGTTTAACGGCGCACGGCCAATATCGAATTTGATATTGGCGCGCCCGTTGGTCAATGGTGCTAATTTGATATTGGCGCATTACACTGCCATTTATGATTAATGTCACATCAACAGAAATGTTAACGAGGATTTATGTTTTTAATTTCCACAAAGCCGGTATCTGTGCAGTCAAACATAACTCAGTGACTAACCGCCTAAGACACCACCAATCGAAAATGACTAGCTATGTATTCTTCGTTGGGTGGCCACTTAAGGCAGATATATGAAATTATCTTATCAATTAAATACATTTGACATGTACCATTTCATAACCAGCTCTACCAGACATAGCAGATGCTGTTGGTGGAATATGCTATGTATGAATGAAATGGACTAGAAATGTCACGTGTCACGTGTAGTCCTATGACAAGACGATGAAGGTATCCGATCTTTCAATCAAGTATCCGACGTCATAATCAATTACGCCACAGAAAGACTGACGTCACAATCACAATTTCATGTCTATCCCCGTCATGAACAGAAAAACTTCCGTACGAATTATATGTCTTTGCTAATTCACAATTTACTAAGTATTCTTTTTTAATATTCTGAAACTAATTTGACAAGGATACGTTGTTGCTATAGGCAACAACAGCTACACACCGCCACCCCAGCCCACATTCAAGTTAGTTACAACATAGTCCACAGTTTACCTGTATAGTTAATTTGAAATTGGGATTCTGGTAATGCAAGGTTCAAAGAATATAAATCGATTACAACACGCGTACAAAGTAGGCTTATCTAGTAATGAGCGGGGTGTGGCCAGAAATGGATACATCCATTGTCTTGTCATGAAACATGCACGGGACATGTGAGATTTCTCTACCAAATCAAATATTCATCTCAGATGACCTTATTGGAGCATGCTATGTCTGGTTCGGATGGTTTAGAAATGTCACATGAGAAATGTAGTCCTATGACAAGACAATAGCATATCTGCTCATCTGGAAGCAAATGAATCCAGGACCAATCATGTACTAGAACACCTATATATTGGGTGAATTATCGACCTCTTCTGTGAATATCAATACTGTGCCAACTGCGTTATACAATGACCATATAAAACCAAACACTGGGTCAACTATATAAAATAATATTAAATTATATTCTGGATCCACTATGTACTTGTCATAACACACCATTTACTGGGTGAATTGGATACTGGTCATATAAAACTTAATACTGGGTCAAATATGTACTGGCCCTAGCGGTTTATCAATCTATATAATGGATCAACTATATACGGAATCAACTATGCAATGAATCACTTATACAACCATATTCTGTAGCAACGATATACATAATCAACTAATGGAATACGATTATACTGGAGGAGGTGTATACACCAAATTAAATGCTGGTGAAACAATCGAATCAAAGATATAGACTACTATAATGTGTCAACTATGTACTGATTCAACTCTATGTAACCAGCTTTATACTGTGGCAGCAGCATGATGAGCCAGCAGAGCATTGCTTTCAAATGCCGGATCAGAAGCATGGAATAGAGCGTAACAGCGCCCACGTCGTCTGAAGCGGACATGTTCAGCTCTTACATTGGTCTCGGAGTTTGGTGTCCACGGTGAGCGGCGGGGACGGCTACACACATTTTCTGACCATGTAGTGGATAGGCTGAATGACTTTGGTCTGATGGGCCATGGCGTGCAATCGCTCTCAACGGGTTCAACACCACAGTTTTGCAGACGCCATGCTGCTGGTACCGCCCGTTCCACTGACCAAGATGGGGACTGCGGAGCACAGGGGAGATGGTAGTTACCTTCGTACTCCGAGTATTCAGAGCGGAAGTCCATTTTCTGGCTGACTAATTAAAAGTAAAGACCGTTAAATTAGATGCGGAAGTTTGTCAGCAGAAATTTAATTGACCCAGATGGTGATGGCTCTCTCTCGACAAAGATATACAATTAATGATTATGATTAACAATTAAAGAAGGCTGGGTCCAACCTGCAGTACTATTAGAGGCAGCAATTGTCTCCTACCGCAAGTGGGCTTCATCGGTAGGTTCACTGGGGCCCCAAAAGAACGTATTTGGGGAGCCACATGTGGCTCGTACCGCAAGTGGTCTTTACTGGTAGGCTCGCACAGTTGGTGAATTCCTAAGACAGAGGAATGAAGAAAGAAATAGATTACCTGGAATCTAAATGGTCGAGATCCTCTACTAAGGAGAAGTTAGGGAAGATCAATTTGTTTAAGGTTTTATTTGTTTTGTTTGCATACATTTTAGTTTTAGATGTCATTAGCTAGGTACAGATCAGATTTACCAATAGTTAGGTGTATAGATTGAAATATAACAAATTAGCTTTAGAATTTACAATACCATCAAGTTAGGATTTAATGACCGTGTCAATCACAAAATCGCACGCTTATGTCATGTACTAGCCTATACCATGCACAGTAGACGCGGATATATTCAGATCTCTAGCATGCTTAGTTTATAACATACCAGTTTTGGATTTGAATGATCGTAATAATACTAAGTAAATATACCCGCCTTATTTTACATATAGACTAGAGTTTTTCCAGAGGCTGGGATCCAGACAGTTATTGGACCTTAAGGTTTATGGAGGATAACAGCCAGAAGGAGTAGAATGCTCGTAGATGTTATGGATTTACGATTCCGGAAGACTTATGAAACCCGAAGATTACAAATATATGGTTCCAGAAGGATTAGGAGATATAGATGTGGCACAAATATCAGGTTCCGGAAGAGTTATAAGATCTGTGGAAATTACAGAGGTGACAATTCTGAGATTATGTAGGTTAAGGTCTAGGATATTTATAGAACCTGGAGGTTTTATGGAAGTAAGGGAGTCAATAAGATTATTAGGCCAGGAAGTTAATAAGTGTAGCCAACGTATGGGGGGGGGGAATGCAATATCAACATATAATTATACTACTCCGGTGGACTCTACGGAGATGCTTAAGTTTATATAGCAGCTTGGTGTAGACATGGTAGTAAATTCTATTAGCAGGGCACGCTATCCACGGATAATTGTGCCAGACATAGGATATAGTCCCGGCGGCAGACCACAGAAGAAAAGTTAGTAACCTGAGTTACGACTAGCTACAGATGCCATTCCAGCGAGTCCCATCTGGAAGCCTCGGCAGAGTTGTGAGCATGCTGACTTACATATTATCACAAACTGTGTTCGAAACTATGTTCAGCATCCTCGGTCGACATGATATTTCCAGGAGCTTACCATAGCTGCGTGGAATGTACGTGGTCTGAGTGCAACATCAAAGAGGCAAACCTTAGGTGCAGACTGTGAACACTATAACATCGCTATTACATGCATTCAAGAGGCTAAAGTAGCTACCCTCTCAGGGCAGCCACTTCAGACAGGCCACACGTTAGTACTCTGGAGCAAAGCAGGCCACATACCCGGGGTTTAGGCTTTGTAATCGGGCCAAGGCTCTTGAACCATGTAATTTGTTTTGGTTACGTAAGTGATCGTATTGCATTTATTGACTTGGCTATACCAGCACGAGAACGCGCCACCAGTGCCCATTAAGTGGCCCATAGTCAACGCACGTGGCCCAACTATTGAAAAAGCCAAAGAGAATCCGTTATTATTAGATTCCTCCAATGCAGAACCGGGCTTCGTGATTACGAATCTCAGCCAGATGGTAACTGTTCGTATGTGAAGATTTCAACTCCAAGCTGGGTTAACTCAGCCATGCGGACAAGGGCACACGTAACAGCAATGGAAATGCAGTGATGGCACTCCTTAGTTCCAATGGCCTAGTTGCCACAAATACAGCTTTCAAACACCTATGCGCCATCAGCGGACAACATAGACTGGACATATTGCTGATTACAAGGCCTCTCAACAGGCTTTAATACTACAACTGCAGTCTTCAAACAAATAGACTTCAGACCTATATTCTGACCACAAACCAGTCGCTACACGCATTCAGATGTGCCATCAATACATAACGCATAAACACCATACCAGGCAAGAGGATAGATTCACCTACAAAATAGTCAAGCTCATCAGCGACATTGACACTCAAATGTCATAGAAAAAGGCCATCGAGGAGCAAATAGCTAACATCGACGTCAGATCCGATCCACACGAAGCCTAACCCAAATACTCGAATTCATAGAATCATAAGCTACCAACAACATGAGCGTTCTAAAAAGCAACAATCTAACTTGGTGTACCGATGACCATATAATAACAACATTCTGGGCAACATCAGCGAACGTTTAAAAGAACTTGCTATTTAACAAGTAGCCTCACTAGCAGATGAAAGCATTGCCACGGAGGACTGTCACAAAATATTTCGGGCAGCCCAAGCCCTGAGACGTGCTGATAATATACCCCCACTCACTGTACACAATTCTGAAGACATTTTATCGGGACTGACCACTGCAAAGTCGCGCAATTCTGGAATGGCTCAAGGAACAGTTCAATGGCCACGATGGTGATCACTTGCAACGGTTCCCAGTTGATCGCAGCCCATTACTCGCAACAATTAAAACAGTAGAAGTTGAGAAGGTACCCAAAGCCATGAATAATGGACGTGCATCCGGACATGATGACATGAGCAATGAACTATTCAAATACGCAAGTGACAATATCTCAAAACCGATCACGCACCTAACCAATTTAGCTTTTATGCACCACCTTCCCATCGAGGCTGTAGGCCAAGATACCCTTATCATGCTACCCAAGCCAAGAAGCCACCCGGCCCAACAGCCAATCGGTGGCCCATTGTACTCCTTAACAGCATATGGAAAATCCTTTTCAATGTTAATCTGTGCGGCATCCGGCCGCATCCACTTCACCGGATCCTGTCAGAGTGGCTTTAAACGAGGATGCAGCTGTGCTGACATTGTATGGATTCAATGTATGTTTGTGTCAGTAGTTATGTACAATCACTTGGATTTGTCACGTTACAAGCATTCGACACAATTAAGCGCTCACATTTCCTAGATGTACTGCATCAGGCCAGTTGCAATGAAGAAGAGCTATACTAGTGAGATGACTACTCGCATACACAAAACTGAGCGTATGGGTCAAACAGTGAAGTCTACAGAGTTTGAGACATCAAGCAACCCTACACAGAGAGATGGTCTCTCCCCTGTACTCTTTGCTACCTTGCTGCAGCATTGAGATTTGTGCGAAAAAATTTCACAAGACACCTCCACCCTCACCCAAATGTTCATACTGGGTACGGCGGTAGAGATGGAATATGCTGACTATGTTGACATGGACGAAGTGAAGAAACCCCTTGAGTCTTTGACGTACTACTCCCAATAGCCGTAAGCAAACTGAAAATCTAAGCACAATGACAATCGAATTCCTTGCGGTGAACTATAGAGGTAAAGTAAATCTCTCTGCTTTGCAGTACTGCTGACATTGCTGCACGCTGCGTCATGGGGAACATAGCTTTGCAGTACTGCTGACATTGCTGCACGCTGCGTCATGGGGAACATAGCTTTGCAGTACTGCTGACATTGCTGCACGCTGCGTCATGGGGAACATAGCTTTGCAGTACTGCTGACATTGCTGCACGCTGCGTCATGGGGAACATAGTTGTCCAGTCCTTCTGGAAGCTGTGTGTTCGTAGATCAAATATTCCTTGACAACAAGACTACGTTTCTACAATGCTGTATAGCTGTAACAGCTGGACAGCTCCAAAGTCAGCTATAAACACACCATCACTGGACACCGATGACCAGACAGCATAATTTCTAACGATGCACTATACAAGAAGTGGGTTACATCGCCACTGTCCGTAAAAGTCGGCCAGCAAAGATGGTCTATGTTTGGCCATGTGCTAAGGATGCCCGAAGACACACCAGCACAAAGAGCCTTGGAATTCGCACTACTGGATGCCAACACATATAAGGCCAGGAGAAGACATCATTACATAAATCTTTTAGGTATGCTGCGAGGTGACCTCTGGAGATCAGGACTCGGTACATTCAGATCAAGAATGGACTTGAATAATTTAAAGATTTTGGCCGCGGACAAGACACGGTTGTCAAAAGTGAAGAAGGACTGACCGCAGTTAGGGGATATTTCTACTACTACAGCCGCAGAATACAGTAATCATACATACCCCCATACTGATGCATTAACACGATGAGACATCCATCCCAGTCCTACCCCATCCCACAACCCACTGAAAGATCCTAATAACGGGGAATACTTGGGCGGTACTGGATCAATGCATGGAAAATAAAATTGATTTGCGATCAACGGAAACTAAATGAATTTAAAATGCCATATAATTAAGTCCTCACAAGGAAGTACCAATCTGTTGCACAATTCTATTTTTTCGTTGTCTATGCAATAGAGCCTATTTTAATCATATATACAATAGAATTGTGTTATTTACTATACATGATATTATGTAAATAAGATGCGAGTTATTATATTTCACTCCCTTTATCAAGTCAGGTGAATTGTAAAGGTCATTATAAACGGCATCATTTTGAATAACTGATTTATGATCGCCTAGAGTAATTTATGACGGCCTACACTAATTTACGAATTCCATGCCCACTACTATAATCTAATAAAAGAAAGGTGGTCATCAATTTGCGGCTGTATCCTATCCTAATTGATTTCTAAAGATTCCTTCTACCTTCCAATAAAACCCACGCGAAGACTTCAGTAATCTTCAGTATCCTAACAGAGACGACTTCTAGAACAGTGTCATTGTTAGCCTGCGCCATGCGACAAAATCGGAAATCCGCCGAAATTGGAATAAAATTTAATATGGCTTGGCTTCGTTCTCGAGCCGGATTAGAATCTGAATCCGAAAAGAATCGTGTTGAGGGTGAATCCTGTCTCGCGGGTGCGGGAGAACCCTTAATGAGGAGAAGTATTTGATGAAGGCGATTATCATGATCAGGATTCGATTAAAATGGAAATTGTTCCACGTTAGCGCTTTAGTGAGGTTGGTAAGGCCGCATCTCGCCGTTCCATTAGGAGAAGCTTTACACGCTGTCAATGAGGCTCGAATTAAGCTAGACTCTTCAGCCACGCTCCGGAGAAAATAGGCAATTTTAGCAGAACTCTCGCCTCTTCTCACTAAATCCTCTCCGGCAACAAGATTTGAAAGATTCAATTTTCGCCCAAAAGAGATTACATTGTTTGCGATAGCTGGAGCCATTTTAGTTTTATTCCATAATTATGACGCGATTTGCCTTTGAGAGCTGGTCGAGAGCCGCCCGCAGATGTAAAGCCATAATTGTGAGTGGGGATTAGTGAAATAGCGCTGAGAAATCGATCAGCGGATGATACATGGCTTGGTCAGAGTGCCAGGGTCACGTGGGCACAAATACACAGCTATCTATGGTCGACTAATAAGCGCACGCGGGACATTGTAATCTCTTTCTATGAACTGATATGAGCCGAGCGCTATATGTTTGATCACTAATTCAGTAGTTAATCAACAGCTTATTGAACGGCGTCATTTAATTTATGTAACACTGTTATAATAGCATTAGTTTGTACAATATACCTTGGTAACGCGGGTTATTGGGCCGGGTCTGTGCCAATACTGGGCCGCATTGGCCTGGTATTGGCCCGGTATTAGCCCACTACTGGCGCAGTAGCCTGTGCTATAAGCTATAAGATGTACTCAAATATGGTGCTGGCAGACGATATTGCGAGCAATACAGTTCTGCTACACGTAGAAAGGAATTAGCTAATTTTATACCACGCGCGACCTATTTTAGAATCCTGTTTTTCGTCAAAGATATTTGCTGATTATTTATATAGACATCAGCTTTCATCAACAACCCTTCCAATGTAGGCTACTGGGTCGGTACTGGGTTATTAACGGGCCGTATAAGCCCGTGTTGGTCCACTATTGATTAAATACCAGCTCAGTAATCTGGGGTCGGACCAAGGTTATTTGATAGTGACGTCAGATATTTGGGTGACAGATTGAACCCCACCCATGCCCACCCACCCAACCCAACCCCACCCCATTGTCTCACCTGCTAAAACATCGCTATTATCCAACCAGCTTAAAACAGTGTGAGATACAACGCGATAATGGCAAATCTAAAGTTGCACAATTTACAGATTTCTTAAAATATGGTTGTAAATGGTGTGTTAGATCCATCTTTGATTTGACTAAATACATGTTTCTACATAAATGATAATGGCGATTGGTTTTATGTGCGTTTTATTTCCAGGGGGGGGGGGGGGCTGGGTGGCGGGTTGTGTGGTTGCAACCATATGGGTGTGGGTCTGGGAGGAATATCTCCTTCGGGGAGATCCCCTTCCGGGGTTCTCCCATAGAAAGATTTTAAATTTAGATACACATTTCTGAAGATAAATGTCTAAAGATGTGGATCCTCGTTTAACTGTGAAATTGGCTCCCCGATCCACGTAAAGTGAGTGTAAAAATCTTTTTTGATCCTGAGGGGTGGGGTTGGGACAGGTTCCCCCTTGGCCTTCCCACATGTGGACGCCCTTGCTCGGTGTATGAGTTTTCGTAAATGACTCTTCTCCTAAATTATTGGTTATTGTACAAAAATTGTATACAGCTCTATAAATTTTATGCATAAATTGTGTTATAATTGATCATGGCTTCTTGCATATGCAGGCATTCAATACACATTGCCAGTATTTACATATTTTGTGAAAATATCTACCCACAATGCAATACTCATAACTCAGCGGGTTGGTAAACATGGTGGACGAAGAGTGAACTCCATAAGAAAACAAAACCAATTTTCTATACATTTATTTACTTGCTT
>CM067369.1:43939966-43959966 GCA_034401795.1 Chaetoderma sp. LZ-2023a | reverse complement strand
CTATGATATTGTTTTACAATTGAAGTCCGCAAAGTTGGGTAGGTGAACTACATTGTTGATGAAATGATGCGTCCTACTTCAGGTAACTATATTATAGGTGAATTTCGTATAATTTGTTATCATTTTGTATTTTGTGAGGTTTTGCACTTCCATCGTCCCATAGCCCTTAGCCCACACCATAGGTTATTGCAATGTTGATATTTGTTACTGTACATTTTCGTGAATTCTGTACTCTCAAAACCAAATATTTACCCTTTGCTTTATGTCCTCAGCCTGGGCGTATGGAGTTCAGTCCGACGTCTCAGACGGCCATTGATCATCCATTGCCATGCCACATAACCTCAACTGTATCATCGCCGAATTGCGAATGCATCGCTTCCATGCTGTTTAATCTTCTCACCAAACTGCTATTGAACTGAATCAAACTGCATGGCGTAGCGTCGTCGTCCCACAGTCAACAGACTGGTATCATACTGATTTCACTCTGCCATCGTGCTGATTTCACACTGCCATCGTACTGATTTTACACTGCCATCGTGCTGTTGCCACTCTGTCATCGTATTGAATGTACACTGTCAACATACTCTTTCTCCACTGCTATCTTACTGAAAAAGATTCTTCACTGCCATCTACTGAAATCGAACTGCCTTCATACCGCGTCATCCAGCATTGCTGGACGTGTCAGTCCACACCTAAGTACCCTGTGTATCGTTCCATGTATATTTATACGCGCACACATACACAACCTTATCTCGGTACAACCTTATAAATAATACATGTATTTAGTTAATATTCTTTTAAACTGTTTTCAGTATTGTTCATTGAAGGTGACTAGCGACAAACCCGTTGATTGGTAGAAGTAATCAATCTTAGTGATCGCGTCCCAGTGGTGGTTTAGATGGGAATCTTCGCCATTGCCTATTATGACTCTCTTGTATATACCGAGGGTGCCAAAATATGACAGTGGTAAACTGAGCTGCGGTGTTCATCATGAAATAATTATTGACCCCCTGCTGTTTTATGATTTGTCAATTATCGTACCACCTTATGCACTATCTTACCTGCTTGCAGAAGAATAGGTTATTGGTTTGATTGGCGTCAATATAGTCCCTAATTCCAAATCCCATTCAGACTATATCTAGGCTATTTTTCATTTCAGTCTATCATTGGTAAATTCCGCGGCTTTTACACTGGTACCCATTTATACCCCTGTGTGGAGAGAGGCAAGGAGCGAAGGAGATTACCCATGTTTCCAACGGCGGCGAGATAGTGCACGGCTCAATCTCGAACCAGGTTCCCCAGTTATGTAGTCTTGAGTGGTAGCCACTACGCCAAGCCGTCTCCTCCAGTGTGCAGATGACATCCCTGTTTTTCTATAGGCACAGCCTTGGACATAGATATTCTACACAAAATAATATATTATGAAATGGAAAATATAATACCGAGAAAATATGAAAATTTACGAAATTATGAGAAGTAGTATATTTGGGCAACTATCAAAGTATCTTACAAGTGGACAACTTGTACGAACAAAATATTATCTATATAATTACTGTACACAGACATCCGTCGAAAAACTCCCATATGCCACTGATGGAACAGCACATATGCTACGATCCACGCCTAAATTATAGCTAAATATCCTAAGAGAAGCCATCAGCCCATACTGATTTGAAAACTGAACTAGCCTACATGCATGCATGTACGCTGGTTTGCGTATGTGTGCGTACACACTCTTTAATGTAGCCTAATCGATTCCAACAATGAGTGCCATATTAGCTTTACCATGTATATGAGTTTAATTCTTCATGATGAAAACTTGTGTAGTTGCTCTTTGTGCCAGTCAGGGCCTAAGCCGACAATCGTAAGTGCTCGCTAACTAAGTGGGCCGGATTAACACGAGCCGACCTTTTCACAACAAAGATAGCCCTGATTGTAATGTCAATTTAACTTTGATTGTCATTCATTTCCTAAGCTTTAACCTATACGATATTTAATCTTGGAGTTAGCGGTTAAATATTCGCCAATTGAGGAGTTATGCGTTCGATGTAAAAGTGCCTCCTTTCATATGAATCGTGTAGTGTTTGTTTTTGCCTGTTTCGCTCGTATTAAGTATCTGTCTAGTATATGTGCGTGCAAATATGCGTATCGTCTCAACTATAATGCGACAAATGAGTACTTTATAGAGCTATCTATATGTGTGATCTAAACGGGCTAAGTGTGTAGTTGGCACGTTGGATGGATGAGGCTAGGGCAAACGTCGTCGAACACTGAAATCATGCTAGAAATAAGATACTGTTTAGCTCATTACATATATTTATTAGTTTGTTCATTTGATATTCAGTTGACATCTTGTAGTAGAGCCATCCATTTCCAGCTATGTCCCGCCCATTTCCTGCTATGTCCCGCCCATTTCTAGATATGTCCCGCCCATTTCTAGATAAGCTCCGCCTATTTTTAAACGTGTGCTTGAATCGATTTGAAATTTTGAAACCGGAATTCCCATCCAGAGTCTAAATATCAAAGTAACTATGTAGGTAAGATGTTGCGTATTTTGAAACTAATCTGACTGGCGTTTGCTGCTGGGTCTTACAGTAACAGCTCTCAGTCAAATTAGTTTCGAAGTATTTAGAAGAATGTTTATTAAATTGTAATTTCATCAAAGAAATGCATTTCGTGTCTTGATGCCGCACTTGTCGATTGTCATGCCGGAGCTTTATATGTCATAGACAGAGAAAGCTTCCAGTCCAATTGGCTTCAAAATATTCACCGGAGTATTTATTAGATTATAAATGAGTTATCGATTTAGTATTTACGACATTGAGTGGTTAATAATTCTTACCATTTATGCGCACAAAGCAGGCAATATTTGCACTGGATGAAATAGCACGTGTGACGTGTCAGTTTCGGTGCAACGCAAGGCATATATATTATCGCCTTACCTCAATCGAGCCAGTCCCGCACCTGCCATTCGAGTTCCCATCTGCTACTGTTGGCTACCTTAACCTCAACTTAGTTTTATGTCAATGGAGGAATCCAGTTTCTGAGTCAATCATATGACGTCATAATCAACTACGTGTCGTATATGCTAATGTCATAATCAATTACCTCATGGATGACTCGATTTAGTTCGTCTTAAACTCTTAATCGTCCGTCAGGTTGTACGAATTGTATGTCTTTACTATTTAATAAACATGCTGTTGAATATTTTGAAACTAATTTGACTGGGCGCTGTTGCTGTCATTAGCAGCAACAGCACCTAGTAAAATTAGTTTCAAAATATTCAACATCTTACCTGTCTTGTTTTCTGGATATAGAGATTCAGGGAGTACAGGGTTCGATCGATCCCGACACGGCCACAAATGTGTGGGGAGCTTAGCTAGAGATGGCCGGGCCATAGATAAAGCTGGATTCCTCTATTAGGATCTAGGAGTGACAATTCTTTGGACCGTGTCTTCTGTTTGTACAATAATTCATTTTCTTGGAGTGGCGTTTCCATCTTACAATTTTCTTTGGCTCTTTGAACATCTAAAGTTGTTTTTCTTAACTCCTGAGTGTTTCATTATATTGTCAGCATCACAACCGCCATCAGTTGAATAGTTCGCCCTCCATGATCGTGGGTACGTACGTATGTGCGTACGTGCGTGTGCGTGTGCGTGTGCGTGTGCGTGTGCGTGTGCGTGTGCGTGTGCGTGTGCGTGTGCGTGTGCGTGTGCGTGTGCGTGTGCGTGTGCGTGTGCGCGTGCGTGTGCGTGTGCGCGTGCGCGTGCAGGCCGCGGAGTAGCGTGATACAATAAATACTCCTAGTCTTCTTCTTTTCCCTCTACTTTTTCTTCTTAGCAGTAGCGGCATCATCATCATCATCATCATCATCATCATCATCATCACCACCATCATCATCATCATCATCATCATCAGCAGCAGCAGCAGCTGTCCACCAATATTTATAGATTTCTTTTCTTTGCCTCCATTAAACAGGTTCAAAGACAGTTTACAAATTAGATTATTAAATATTGTCCGCATCAGCTGTAAACTGTTTAAAGTTAATAACATTATTCTTATCACAGTGACTATATTGTACGATGAGTCAACATAAGGCGCCTCTATAAGACTGATAGTCTGGAGTTAGTGATTTTAAGAAAGCTTAATATGTCCATCACGACTCTGCCTTAATCGCTTAGCAAACAAAGTATCTCAGAGGCATATTTCAGATCTGCAGGACAGTACACTTGAGAAACAGCACTCACCTACAAGTACATGAGAAATGTACGCTATATGGATCCTTTGTATACCTCCCAGCCATACGCATCCGCATAGAACATGCTGAATCATTAATTCTAATCGCCCATTTGCTCGCTGCCTCTCTCTCTCGCGCGCCCGCCCCTGCTCTCTCTCTCTCTCTCTCTCTATCTCTCCCTCTCGCCCTCTTTCTTTCGAGAGCCAGGGAGAAAGAGATGGAGAGAGGGAGAGGGATAAAAATGGAGGGAATGAGGGAGGGAGGGGATGTCCGATTGGGGTGGTGGGCTTGGGAGGGGTGTTGAGGAAGAGAGGGTGAGCGAGAGAGAGCGAGAGAGAGAGAGAGAGAGAGCGAGAGAGAGAGAGAGAGATCGCTTTATCCCTCTTTCTTCCTCTCCACCAATCGCCACTTCCCCTGCCTCGTTCCCTCCATTTTTCTCACTCTCCTCTTTCGCCCGCTCTCGCTCGCGCTCTATCCCATCTCTCTCCCACGTCAGTGTCACCCATTGCCTAGCAAATCTAGATTATATTGTCAACCACGTGATTTCCTATTACTAATTGTCCCTAGTGCGCAACCCATCTCTACTCAAATTCATAACTATATAGACTACACATCTTTGCTACCTGTATGATTGTGGCTTGTGTTGCTAATCATCTCTTTGCTAAGATGTGCAATCTTCCACTCATCTAAGTCCATTTCTATAGATGGTTTCCCTCTTTGTCAGCAAGTAATAATTGTCATGCAAGTCATACATACATACAATACTAGTGTTGAAATGGTTAGATGTTGCCGTAGACCTACTATATTGGATGTAAACCCACGGGAGTGTATGTACATGAGTTCATGTGCGTGTGGAAGTGAGTGTGTGTGATTGGGAGTGCATGTGCTTTGGTGAGTTCTTAATTTCAGTAAACTATATATGCCTAATTAACCTTTAAGATACAAATCTTCGATTGAACCTTCTGATTTTATCCTACATTATGAAGTGCTATGTCAAATTTGGTGATTCTTCCGCTCTTTGACCCATAAATGCACAAGCCTAGAAACAAGTCCATAAAATCGGCTAGAGAAATGACCTTTGCAGTCCAAAGGACTATTTTTGAAAATTTATGACAGGAATGACAGGCGCGATAATCGAGCCAGTCTTTCCGGTGGTAAATTTCCAAGAATGGCATTGTCTTGTTCTGGAAACGGACATTTCACAATAGATAGACCTAATCGAGGTTTTCCTGACAAATTTAGTCACTAAATGGTTAAGACATTCGACGGCGTGGGTAATGATAATAATTTTACTAAATCTATTGTTTCTGTATGTATGTATAATCGTATGTTATAATGTGCTTAGCTGTATTTGTCTACGAAATTGAGAAATAGTTTCTATATTTTAGCACATAAAAATATCGTTATTTCTATTTCTTGCATTGTTTCCAAAGCATTTCAGCAGAAAAGAAAGGAATTTACTTTACAATGCTGAATATATCAATGCTAATTTGATTGAAAGTTTGCTGCTGTTGAAAGCATCAGTAGCTTTTGTTCAAATTACTCTTAATACATTCAGAATATTATATGATTATAAGAAATAGATTCCCTAAGTTCATTGTCTGTACATAGATGTAAAAATTTGTACATATTATATATATAAAAATTTGTATATATGTTAATGAGGGCCTCTGCTAGATCAGGCTGTGTACTTGAAGTGCTACCCTAAAAAATAACGATTATTATTATTATTATTATTATTATTATTATTATTATTAGTTAATCTCAGAGTGATGATAGGTGTAGTATTTCATGATGTCGCAGTGTGCGTGCGTGCGTGCGTGCGTGCGTGCGTGCGTGCGTGCGTGCGTGCGTGCGTGCGTGCGTGCGTGCGTGCGTGCGTGCGTGCGTGCGTGTAATATATGGAGTCGCCCCTGTATATATATATATATATATATATATATATATACAACATCGCCCTGGTCGTTATCGATAACACAAACAATACTGTTGCATCAAATATGAATTGTTAGAGACATTAAAACACACAGAACAAGCCAATTAGACACACCTTATCGTCTTATGTAACACTGATTAAATTAAGATAGATTAGATTTCCATGGATTCCATAGATTATTTATTGCAATAACCCAAACATGACGAATTACGGCAAATATGAATACAGAAAATACATGACAAATAATAGATGCAACCTATCATAGAAATAAAACTGTAGTATGTCATAGGAATAAGAAATTATATAATTTATATACACACATGGGTAATTGGTGGACAACGCTATTATGAGGGCGATACTGTCTTTCGTTTTTGAGCGACAGTTTTTACAAAACTGGTAACAATTTTTACGATATCCCAGTCACCTCTGCAAGAGGACCTTAAGAATTCAAATTGTTCATTGTCAGATAATGTCAAATGTTGTACATTGTGATAGAGTATTGAACAGTTGAATTCTCACAACCAGAAAAGCAGCACAATCTAACATAAAATGCTTTTCATTTTCTACATTTCCAGAATCGCATAATTTACATAATCCAGCATCCGCTGGAAGTTTGGGTCGGGAATATCTGTCACGTTCAATTCGCAGGGAATGAGCACTTAACCTTAGTTCAGAGAACTCTCGGCATTTATTTATCATAGGCTCCGCCAAGACGTAACTTTCTATTTGAAATGAAATAAAAGTTTATGGAAGCGTAATTTGGGGTTATTCTCAGTCATTTATATGTCACGGCTATTGGGAGGTATACACCTGTTTCATACTGCCTTGGAAAGTGAACATACAATTTTCTGAAGGAATGAAGCTTCTGTTGTCCCACGCATTCAACATGCCAAAATGGGAAAGAAGTAATTTTATGCAGGCACACCAATTGGCAATTCTTTCTGACGTTTCATAAGATTCTAAATACGTCTTCCTTATTAACGAAGGCGGGTCTAAGATAAAACTGATGGATAAGAACAACGACTCACCTGGAGAATTATTAAAAATAATGAAATCCCTGATCGTCTTATGATATACAAAATGATACCAAATATTGTTAAATTACTTGTTAATCATCAAGTATGGTGTCATTTAAAGGAAAATAAATTGCAAGCTTATCGTCAGTTCAGACATACACATTATTTACAAAATGAATATTTGTACTCGTCACTCCGTTACAATCAAGATGTCCGCTCCAGTACCGTTAGTATTCCTTAACTGATGAAACCAAATATCCTCAGTCTAAAAGGTTGCTGTAAATATGATCATCTATGAGATATGCGCATAACAATGAGATGTTGAAGTTAGACATAGCTTGTGTAAATAAACACAGTTTTTGGTGTTTTGTGCTATATCCCAATATATGCATGTATTTTCATTAATTAGAACATTTCCTAAAGGTTTGCTAAACTAGCATACTTGGGGTTCACATTAAATATAATCAACAAACAAAACACTCATATTTGTGGTATGAATTTCCGGATAATTTCATACCGCGTGCAGTCGCCCTTGTATTAACTGGCAGACATCGGGAGTAGTGAGTGATTAGCGATGGAGAACAAAGGAGTCCGTTCTGTTAGTTATACAAGTGGTCGTAGCATTACAGTAAATTAGCATTGATAGGGAATCGAATCCACAACCGAGGAAAGCGCCAAGCATCACAGCCCAGAGTTTTGTTAGAACATCATCATCCAGAACTGAACATTATGTACTTCCATAAATTCTCCAACAAAATCAACCATCAGCCATATCTCACTCATTCCGTCACACACCCGCACGCCCACTCGCCCGCCCGCTCGGCCACCCGACTGTCCGCCCGCCAACCAGCCCACCCGCTCACCCACCCGCTGGCCCGCTCTCCACCCCACCCACCCGCTCACCCAGCCACCCAGCCACACACCCACCCAGCCACTCACCCACCTGCCCGCCCACCCACCCATCCAAACACTTACCAACCCACCCACCGCCCATCCAACCCCCCCCCCCCCAGGTTGAACCGGTTGTTTGGCGGTCTGCGTGGTGTGTTTGTTGAAGCAAAAGTTTACCAGGCGCCTGACCCGCACGTATTTTGATTTCTATGAAAATATCCACAGTTATAGACGAAAGTGTGGGATAAGTTTCAGGAACTCCAAACACGCATTCTGTTGCCGCCAATTCTCGCACTAATAGGCATGACATTTTGCTTTTTCTTCCATCGACGAAGTTCAACTCACCGAGACCTTTACTAAGTCTAAACTGTAGATGAGGAGTCAGTGCGAGGCAAAGCGCCTAAGTAATCCCGGAGAGACGATTAGGGTAAGCAGTTCACAAGAGTCGTAGCTATAAGCAAAGATTTAGTCAATATTTCTTCTCGCTTTGAACTGGCTACTTGACTGAGTAAAATAAACACCAGCTGTAGGTAATTGGCGATAATAGACAGAACTATCGATGCACTCTGGGGACGACATACAGACAGACGTTGGATATACCGCATTCTATTTAATAGTTTGCAAAATAATCTGCTCGAACGCTGTGAACAGCAAAAGATCAGGTAATTTGCAACATATTGATCCGGTTTTAAGTTTTCTAATTGGTGCCTTTACACGATGAGACGGTTAATTATGGTCCATATGACATGGGATAGGGGGAATGTGCGGAACGCACCACGCCGGCACCGGAAACATACCGGCAATCCACATCAGCAATGCATATCGGTCCCTGAACACTTGCTTCCAGAAAACAACAATAAAGGACGCTATATATGCTGTAACTACTTTCGTATACAAAAACACAGCTTTTCATTTAACCTTTTGGAAGGCTACATGGCTCTGAGTCTCTGGTATGATTGTTTGAACTATTGTCCTCCGCATTGCACACCTAACATAAAATGCTTTCTTCATGCACAGATTAAACTTGGAATAGATTTTTCTAAATTAGTCAGTTGATGAAAGTCAAACTGGCATGAATACGTGCAGCTAAACAGCCAGGCGTACAATAAGGTGTACAGGCAGTCGTGTTTACGGACGGAGAGGCAGGCAGGCAGGCAGGCAGGCAGGCAGGCAGGCAGGCAGGCAGACAGGCAGGCAAGCAGGCAGGCAGGCAGGCAGGCAGGCAGGCAGGCAGGCAGGCAGGCAGGCAGGCAGGCAGGCAGGCAGGCAGGCAGGCATGCAGGTAGGTAGACATGCGGGCAGGCAGGCGGGCGGGCGGGCAGGCAGGCAGGCAGGCAGGCGGGCAGGCAGGAAGACAGGCAGGCAGGCAGGCAGGAAGAAAGCAAGTAAGGCAGGCATGCAGGCAAGCAGGCAAGCAGGCAAGCAGGCAAGCAGGCAAGCAGGCAAGCAGGCAAGCAGGCAAGCAGGCAAGCAGGCGGACGGACATACTGACAGGCAGGCATGTAGGGGGCGGGCAGCTGGCAGACGTGCGGACGGACAGGCGGGCGGGGGGGGCGGACGCGCGGGCGGGCGGGCGCGCGGGCGGGCGGACATGCAGGAAGAGAGGCAGGCAAGCGATCCGGTATGGTAATATGTTTCTATCGTCCTCCGTTCTGGTGCCGATGCTGATGAAAATTGTGCTGGTGGTGATAACAATTGTGATGCTGATGACGGCGATGGCAGTGATGATTATGGTGATAACAATAATGATATTGGTGGTGAAAATTCTAATATGACAACTAAACCCTCTTTACAAGACGTGAAACAGAGACATACGGTCACAGAATTTAATTTAGACTCTCCCTTGAAACTGGCTGGAAATAGTAAAGTCGTCGTGTCCCTCGCCCATAGGCTCCCCATACTGGCTGGACATTTAATGAGCATGGAAGGCTATAGTTGACTGACACTCCTAAGAAACCAGGTTACAATGTCGCTCAGTAGAACATTCTGATTCACAATATGTTCTGCCAAATTACTTTGGCCCTGATTTGGCAGAATCTTGCGTTCCACAACGTCGACTGGTGAAGCCTTATTGTTCAGCGGAATGCTATGTCGTGCAGCATTGCTCAATGGAGGCTGAGTACTGCTTAGTTCAGAAGAATCATATGCCACACAACCCTATTGAGTGGAACGTCAGGAACTGCCATATCAGTCATTGCAATATCGTATAGCATACCGCAATCTAATGTTCCGCCATGGATTTCACCATATCATTCAGTAGAATCTCATATGTCGCAATATTATTGCGCGGAACTTCGTATCAGTGTTTCCCATGGCACATAAGTTTTAGGGGACCCACGAACATCCACTCCCGCAAACTTGAAATCTGGGGTGTGGTGGGGTGCGGGTGGGTGGGTGGTAGCGGGAGTACCAAACGGAAATATGGTTGCCCCATGCAGTGGGCCTTTGTGAGGCAGAGTGTAAGTTTGTCCGCGTGGTTGAGAGAAACTGTCAATGATTTAGAGTGTATGTGCGAGTTTCAAATAATAATAATAATAATAATAATAATAATAATAATAATGATAATAATAATAATAATAATAATAATAATAATAATAATAATAATAATAATAATAATAATAATTACTATCATATATCGGAATTTAAACTAATAGTCTATCTGAATTTCTTTGTGTGTACATAGATGTATAAATTTGTATATATGTTAATGAGGGCCTCTGTTAGATCAGGCCGTGTACTTGAAGATTTACCCTCAATAAATAACGATTATTATTATTATTATTATTATTATTATTATTATAATACTAAAATTAAAGGGTGCCCTGGACCCATAGCTATGAATTATAGTGGTGTCATGCTAAATTTTGTGGGTATACTTTTTGCGCATAACCAAAAAAGCAAATTAATATTGAGGACTCATACTTGATTTCAGGGACCCCCTAACCATAATTCTGTTTGGTGGTGGGGGGGGGGGGGGTCCCAGGCTACATTTTGTGAGTATATACCTTCAAATGACTCCCTTATAAAACCAAATCACTGCTACGTATTATGCAATATTATTCAACAGAGCAATCTGGTCCAAAATATCATATAGCGGAACTTAATATTCTACCACATCCCTTAGTGAACCATGGAGCCATGCAACATGACTCAGTGAGATAGTATGTCATGCAATGACGCGTCACAGGACCTCATCCTTGATAGCACAGGGTAATGGGCCGATATTGGACCAGTGCCGGTATAGCAATCTGCATTATCAGGGATCTTCTGTAATATAATTCATGAGAATAGAATGTTGCGCAACGCGCTATAGCAAGGATAACGGAGGATTCCGATTTCTTAGTCAATCATATAACGTCATAATAAACTACCTGACATATAGGATAACGTCATAATCAATTACGTCATGAATGACGTAGCCATGTTCGTTAAGAACGATTAATGGAACTTTCCAGTTTATCCATCAATCATATGACGTCATAATCAACTACGGAACGTGTAAGATGACGTCGTAATCAGTTAAGTCATGAACGGCGTAGATAAGTTCGAACGCATAATTGATGACGGACTAAGCGTTGTGTACGAATTGCATGTGTTTAATATCTAATAAACATGCTGTTGAATATTTTGAAAATAATAGGCAGCAACAGCACCCAATAAATTAGTTTCAAAATATTCAAAGGCGTACATGTAAAGGTTCTTGGAAAGTGATAGTCGGGGAGTTTAGGGATCGATCGATCGACGAGGTGTGGGTGGAGCTTAGATAGCGATGGGCTAAAATTGAATTCCTCCATTGATGACAAAGTAAGCGTCGTTGTACAAATTGTGTCTATATAATTTAATAAACATTCTGTTGAATATTTTGAAACTAATATGAATGGCCACTGCTGCTGTCATAGCAGCATAGTGTCAATATATTCAACATCTTACCTGTATACTTTTCTTCTCGCGCAAAAAATATGAAAAGGTTGACATTTTACGTAAACTTTCATGGGCATTAGCCTCTGGAACCAGTATTCATCAATCACTTATGCAGAACCTCGTGGAATGGAATCAGTGGAAGAGGGTCAACAAAACATTTATGTGACTGTAGTGTTTTCAAATCTTAAATTAGTCACAGTAACAATGAGATACAAAAGACAACAATGATAATAGCTGTAAATGCTCAGTTTGTGGATGGAATGATTTATATGTAAACACGCAATGTAGGAACTGCACCTGCATCATTTAAGTAACTTTACAGGCCAACATAATAGACAATGAGTTAGTCAATCTCCATGGTGACATACCAACACAGACTTCTAGATGCTGAGGTACCAATATTGGCCGAGCAGCCAATCTTGGAGGGTGGGTATCAGCTACGGAGAGACCTGCATCACCGCCATTTCTGATCATCGAGGTTGGTTTAGACCACATTACCATAATATAGAAATGTATTGAGATATTTTATAATGCCATTGAAGTCTCTGTCCAACGATTACAGTTGACCAATACCGGAACAATATGACCTGGTATCGGCCCATAACAGGCCCAGTAACGCACGCTAGTAGTAAAGGGGGGGGGGGGAAACTGTGTACTATTGTTATGCAAATGAGCTCTTGAACTATTCAAATACTGCGTTCTGATTAGTTGTTATAAATGAGCGTTCTACAATTATGTTAATTTTTATTTAATATAATTTAATTTATGAGGCATCATCAACTTCCAGCCAAATAGTTTCAAAATATTCAATAACTTATACGAATATATTTATATTTATTTATTACTTTATTTTAATTTATAGGGGATCAACATCTTTCAGTCAAATTAGTTTCATCAATTTATATGAATATATTTAATTTATATTTGTTAATTTATATTTATTAATTTATATTTAATTAAATAAAATTTATAAGGCATCATAAACTTCCAGACAAATTAGTTTCAATAAATATTTTATTTAATAAAATAATATATTATTTAAAACCAAATAAAAATGATAAAATAGGTATCAGCTGTGCCAGGTGTAATTTTCAAATATTCTCCAGGACATTTTATGCCTTTTGAAATTTATATGGTATAAAATACAAATAGCGAAACTCAGCTAAACACAGTGAAATACGTGCTAAATAATAGAAAACTCAATAACATACAATATATATCAGTATATAAATAATATATGCATAGGACGTATATTTAAGGAGATATGGGCTTTTAAAGGTAAACGCTACAAATTCTATCAGCAAATGCACATTCTAGTAATGTCATAGAATGAATGAGTGATGAAATTTAGCATTTGCTTTAATACCTCACCAAAATTATGGCAATGCGCACTAAAATGTTCAAACGGTTTGTCTCGAGTGTTTCTGTGGCATACAAAATACTGATTGATGGCACATGACTACACATATGGACCACTCGATGGTGTGAATTATTCCTTTTCTAATTCCTGCATTTATCTCGTGTATTTAGGTATAGCATATTAAAAGATAGTGGTTCCAAATATTTTTTTGTATAAAATGGTTGGTAGCATCAAATATGTGTGCTAACGCAGAGATACACAGAGATACATGGGTAATATATATATATATATATATATATATATATATATATATATATATATATATATATATATATATATATATATATATATATATATATATATATATATATATATATATATATATATATATATATATATATAAACTTTATTATATCTGACGAATATCATTATAAGTATATTTAGTGTATATCTCATGTATTTAAGGAGAGATAGCATTTTAAAAGATAGTGGTACCATATATTTTTGCATAAAATGTATGGTAGGGTCTAATAGGTGTGCTAATGCAGAGATACTGAGAGATTCATGGGCAATATCTATACGAACTAGATTATATCCGCAGAATATCATTATTCATATATCTAGCATTTATCTCATGTATTTAAGGAGATATAGCATATTAAAAGATAATGGTTGCAAATATTTAGCATAAAATGGGTGATCCGTGTTCTACAGGGTTCTATTTTTAAAAATATACCCATAATTTAGTTTACTCGACTGGTAAACCTCTCGTCAGGTATGATGCAAACCAGTTAGCATAGCCAATACTGATTTGAAATATTAGCTATGCGGTACATGTTCTATCATTCTCTAGTCGTATTTTGAAACTTATTTTAGCACAGGAATGACTGGTGGATGACTGGTGGGTATCGAAGTTAATAAAAAATTGATGTGAGTAAAGCGCTGCAGGTGTTTAAAAAAAAATTGATAAAGCTTTTTACAGAGCAGGTGTAACAGAGTTCATTCATGAGCTATTCCCTATGCACACTGTGAGGATAGCCATACATGTCATTTACTATTTAATAACTATGCTGAAGAATATTTTTGAAACTAATTTGTCAGTACGCTGTTGTTGCCATATGCGTGTGTGTGCGAGCGTGCATGTGTGTGTGTGTGTGTGTGTGTGTGTGTGTGTGTGTGTGTGTGTGTGTGGTGTGTGTGTGTGTGTGTGTGTGTGTGTGTGTGTGTGTTGATATAACTCTCTAGCTTCGTGACACCATTTGCATCCGCAACACTCATCTCTCAACTGGTATTGCATATGAATTAATTTATTAAGATTACGTTCATTCTGTTCCTTAAGGTATTCGACCATTCGGTTCCGAATTTCGGTAATAATAATGTTTACTGGCTGTCATATTGCTACATCATTTTATCTATTCCACTCGATACAACCACAATGTATCGGAGTTGAATTCGTGGTATGCCAATGGTCGCATCGAAATTTTCCACTTTTTACAAACTTTCTTTGCGCTCATAACGGTGTGTCAGACAGATGGACACATGGCAAAATGTTTACAACACTTTTGATCAAAGCAATATTATTATTTGTAGTATAGAAAAATGGACTTTGCATACAGCCTATGTTACCACTCAGAATTCCAGCATTGGTACATGGCAGAAATCCTACACTTCATTCGCTATATTCAATTTTAATAAATTAGATTAATCGCATTATAAGATTCATTTAGAATCATGACCAACTGAAGATCATAATCGTATAAAAATGTAATGTTAAAATGTATAAACTATATTTCAGGATGGCGGATGAACAACGACAACACATTATTTCGATTATAAGGGCATTTCGGACACTGAGACCAGTGCCTCCAGTTATCCTTATACCAATGCCGAGGTACATACCTAGATCGTCGGGGTATATACCTGCATGGTGCTTGCCACCGATTCATTGGCATGGTGGTGGTTGATAATTGACATTAGGTGACAGATATACAGACCGCATGACAAACTGACCGACATGGGCCACCTTGATAACCGGTTCCGATCTTGAAATGAGACAACCGTGGCCCGGTAACATTCTCTCATAGAATGGTTAAGTGTCATCAAGCCATGACTTTGACCCTCACATTAAACATTCTTGTGAACAGATGAGACTGAAAATAGACCTATTTTATAAAGAAACATTAATAATATATAAATAAATGTAGTCAGAATATTGTATATATAGAGTATATAGAATTATACACGAAACCTCATGTAGTCAGTATAAACATCTCACCTCCTAGCCACATATCAAATTTACATACCCTCACATTTCACATGACAAAATCTTTAAAACACTTTTTGATGTCGGTATTATTATTTGTAGTATAGAAAAATGGATTTGTTGCGTGACTTTGCATATGCCTTTATGTTACCACTCATAATTCCAGCATCAGAACATGGCAGAAATCCCACACACCATTCTATATATTCTATTTTTATTTTTGTTCTGTAAATCCATGACAGGTAGACCTTACACAGAAGTTAGTTTTCCACATTTTTATTCACTAACATTACCCCCTGTTTCAGTATCATTATCATCTAGATGGGCACATATGTACTCATGTATTGGGTACTAGGGTACTACACTATGTAAAACCCATTGGAAGTGATGTTGCGGATATAGGGCCATGTAACAAATTATCAAAAAAATTATCAGGATTTCGGTTCCAAAATGTCACACATCTTCGATATGCATATAAGCACATTTTGATTTTCCATATAATCACTCATCATGAACTCACATATAATCAATTACGTCTTATCGCCTATACATACCTTTAAATGGTGCACACCCACCGCTCACCCTCTATTGGCAATGTACATCGGTATGTTAATGCAGCACTTCAAAACACATCTGCACTCAACAAAAAATACACATCGAAATGCAGCTGAATAAAGCACTGCGGTGATCTCTCCATAACGCATGCCATCAGCATTTTGATCTTTACCAAATAATGACTGGTGAGTGTGAAAAGCATTATTAATGGAGTAACGGTTCAAAGATTAGTGAGCATTATGCATGCATTTCAGTCAGTCATGCCTCATAAACGCGATTATCATTAGGTCATATTATGGCATTGTGCTATTGTTAGGGTCACCACTGATATATAATGGGGTTTTTTAAAATTCGCATATGAAATGACCTCCTTCATAATAATCTTCCCTGATACTCTTCACCTAACCATAACTCTTCTTGAGATAAATACAGGTTGAGTGAAAACAAATTTTATATGTAGAGAATGTTTTTTGAAAATTTGCATATGATTTTTTGAAAATGCCTGCCTTCATAATAATAGTATCAGGATTATATACTGAAAAAACTCTTGAATTGTATATGCATGTTTTTACTGAAAAGCTTCTTAATTATTTTATGTTAGTGGTTTAAAATTGTTTACATACCATTGAGGGAACTATTTTCGAGGATAGAAAAGCTTATTTTTAAAAACCTTTCAACTGGAATGACTGGGTCGATAATTTCTCTTGATATGAAAATGAAAATAGTTTTAGCCATTAAAGGATGGTTTTTGAAACTTCACATGTGAAATGACTTCCTTCATAATAATTTTCACTTATACACTTCACCTAACCATAAATGATCTTAGAGACAAAACAGGTTGAGTGAAAACATATTTTATATGTAGAAAATGTTTTTGTAAATTCGCATATGGAATAACTGCCTTCATAATAATAGTATCAGGATTATATACTGTAAAATAGCTCTTGAATAGCAAATGTATATTTTTGCTGAAAACGTCATAATTATTTTATGTTGATGGTTTTAAATGGTTTGCATAAAGTTGAGGGAACTATTTTCAAGTATAGGAAAGCTTATTTTTTAAAAACTTTTCAACTGGCATGACTGGCTAAAACGTATACCCAGCAGGCACATGACGTTGTTTCAATGTTGAATCCATGTTGAAGTCACGTTATGAACATCATGTGCCTGTTGGGATATTTCATATGCTTAACTGTGTCTTGTTACAAATCATTACTTTTAACGAGCCACCCGCCTCCCACCCATGCCAAAAATACAGATCCGCATGTATTATCATAGCATGCAGTGAGACACGCACCATTCAGAATATTGGAACGGCTGTCGCAGATCGTGTGTTTACGCATTGCCACTCTCGGCAGTAAAATCCAGCTCATAAATAACATTTTTTTCAAAGCCGAGTAAAATGTACTGTTACAAATTTGAACATAATTGGAATGGAAAAGCTACTATTGTCTAAGTCATAAAGATTATGCTCAAATTTGAAGCAGTACATTTTATTATGTTTTGGAAATATGAGGTTATATCTGTGGTGGGCGGTATGATTCTACGCGTGTACATGCTTAATAGCATGTCTTTCACCTATAAATAACTAAGACGTTTGCAACTATTAAAATATTATGTTGAATATTTTAATGAATTGGTCTGGAAGCAGTTGGCAATTTTCTATGTTAGAGCACTCTTTTTGTCAGATTAGTTTGTGAATATTCTGCAGTTTATGTCATACAACTTGATGGCCTATTAAGCATTTATGACATAGTAAAGCGCACCATTAATGACGAAATTGATTATGACATCACCCTACATGTAAAGTTTACAAAGCATTACTCTGCGTAGAAGCATGCAACCCTGTAGTACTGAACCAACACATAGCGTCCTGCCTATTAATGAATTCTGATAACTCTGGGTACCTCAACTACTAGACTTAATGTACAATATATGAGTAAAGAGTTAACCATCGAACACATATACATAGTGGGTGGGTGTCTAATTAATATTTATATTATTGTCGTTATATGTCATAGGTGGGGCTTAGAATACACCTTCGTATCCTCTGTGTGTCGTAAGAGGCGACTAAAGGAGGTAATGGTGAGGTAACCCTGACAGAAACCTCGAGGGCTGAAGACGGAGGTTCCAGGCTGCACGGCACACTCTAATAAACCATGGATCCACGCACTTAATGCTTATGATCATGTCGATAGTCACTTACAGGACTGGCGGTATGATCAGCGAACGAAAAGAAGAAGAAGAAGATATCAAAATTGAGGCAAACAATTCACATTAGACTTAAAACTACTAAACAGTATAACGTAATATAATTAATATTATTAGTAGTAGAACATTCATGGAACTACTAATCTACCAAGAAGTCCAAAAAATTAAATTGGTCAAATATCATTCTGATTTCATTTGTTCCCCAGAATGTGTTTATGCATGCGAGTGCACTCAAATAATCAAGTGCTGACACATGACTACAAATCAACATGACACGCGCTCACAACACTACTATCCCTCCTCGTCATGCACCCACACCTTTAACCCCTCTACGAGCCCATTGCAATAATGCGACACCCTATTCATATGAAGCAGTATTATAAAGTGATATCGCGAATATGGCATCTCTAAAAGGCACACGCTGCACACGTCGATCATTTCTGATTATTCCTACAGCATCAGTAAAGCTGCCAGTTAATATTTATGGTAACAAAACGCTACAATAATGTCCTGCAGTCATGTCGTGGTATCCCTTAGCCATTCAGATGTACATAACCAGCTATGGTTGAACCAAATATGTAGCACAGAACCTACTACTGGGTGTCCAATGTACGTATGTCTGTTGTTCTGTCTGTCCTATCACTGATGATTGCATATCATTACCATCAGCTTTGTTGCTACGTTAGCCGAATCTATACGGTATTCCACGCATAACTTCGTGATGAATACTGTACCATCTTGAGTCACAGTATAAGTGTATTAGATTAGACCACAGCCTAGATGCATGTGTAAAAACATAATCGACTATATATATATATATATATATATATATATATATATATATATATATATATATATATATATATATATATATATATGTTAGGAAATAAAGATTAAAACATGCTCACTGCACAATATTTCTAGAAAATTATAAGTCATTACGCATAATAGATTTCATATAATGGTATCAAACAATAAAATGTAACCACCCTATATTGACACCATCTGATGTAATTGCAGATTCTACCATCAAGTGATTGCCATATACATACACGCATATGTAACAAGTGCGTGTGTATGCACTAGTACACAAACTGTATTGAAACATTTGCGGCATCAAACAATTTAAATGTGACTACCATGTGTTGTCAACATCTGTTGGAATGACAGATTCTATCATCAACTACTTGACATATGCACGCATTCAAATGTATAGGCATGCACGCATTTGTCTGCTGTAAAAATAAAACATTTGGCACATGTGTCTACTTTATTCTTTATGTACAATTAATAACTGTTTTTGAAAAAACATTAGACGGGTGTGTTTACTTTATTCTTTTTGAACAAAACAAATGTGTAATCGGCACAGTTATACAAGTCGAATGCATAATTTGGTCCATCGAGTGGTTGCAATGCATATGCATAGTCAGACAACAAACCCATTAATCATCATTTGACTGCTATAGAGCAAGACTCTAGACAAAACCATTTGAACATTTTGGCGTGCGTTGTCTGGCATGGCGGTTCCACCTTACGACATCGCCCGCTTGTCCTTGTGGAGAAGCAGAACTGACCACAGAGCACATACTTCAATGGTGCAGTATGTATCA
>CM067369.1:43769966-43934966 GCA_034401795.1 Chaetoderma sp. LZ-2023a | reverse complement strand
AAGTGTAATTCAGAACTTTACTCTTTGACCTACCAAGCGGCAAGGTCAGTACATGAACTTATTGCTATGGATGCACCATACAAACAACCCGTTCGCTATTTACCATCTAAGCTTTATGTTATCTATGGTTATCTGTAGCATTGGAATCAATTAACCCTTTGAACCATTTTAACCCTGTATTTCCAAAATATCATTTTCAAAATAACTGTTCAGATAAGCTAATGCATAGTGTAAAACTAATTTAACAGAAGCTGTTCCTGTCATATGTTGCTGCCATATGCAGCAACAACTTCCTGTCAAATTAGCTTCAAAATATGCAATATAGTTGTTCTTGTAGTGTAGAATGTTCTTCGTATTTGGCCTTACAGATTCAAAAGATTAAATAATAAGTATTTACCCTCGCTTGCTGGATCGGACCAAATTCTATGAATATCTAAGAAACTACTGGTTTCATTGACTCACGTTTTAACACAAGAATGAGTGCCACTGTACACTAGGATTCCACAACTTTTGTGTGATCCGAAAAATCCAGAAAATCCGGAAAATTCGAAAAACTTCCGAAGAATCCGAACAAAATACGGAAAATCGGACACAATTTAAAAATGTGACAGAAACGGGAGGACGATGGTCTTGCAATTTCTGACTGCTCCTGTATCAATATGTGACAGATTTAGGAGGCTGTTTTTATTATTGCCCAGGAATTCCATGGCAAATGCTTTGCAAGGAAGGCATATCCATTGTCATTAGTTTTACTGCTATTTTTATTAGCAATACTCCCTGAGAGGGGATTTCTGTCTAGAGTAATATGTCTATGTTAGCTTTTATTATTCGCCTCATCTGCTAGCGATTTTAGCGCCATTACGGAATAATTTATCACATGTACTTGTGCATAGTGTTCTCATTCCGCGCTACATTCCCGCATTATTTGTCAAGGTCCATTTGCGTATACGCAATCCAGGAGAAATAAACATCTTAATGTCAATCATCATGTTATTAAATAGCATGAAGCATGAACAGATTTACCAGCAAATATTAAACCGTTTTCTATTCAGGCCTTATTGGCATGGCAGTGTGTGTGTGTGTGTGTGTGTGTGTGTGTGTGTGTGTGGGTGGGTGGGTGGGTGGGTGTGTGTGTGTGTGTGTGGGTGTGTGTGTGTGGGTGGGTGGGTGGGTGGGTGTTGTGTGGGTGGGTGGGTGGGTGGGTGGGTAGGTGTGTGTGTGTGGTGAGATGGGATGACAAGTGTGATTGTAGGGGTGGGTGGGGGGGGGGGGTTGTTGCTCCACGAATCTGGATCAGAAATTTGATTAGTAAATTTCATAAACGAACAGACGACAGTGCCATTGCTCAAATATACCCAGGTGTGACTGGCCAGTAAAACCTAATGAACGAACGAATGAATTAGACGTTTTCTAGGTAGGCTATACACCGGGCATTTCTACGTCAGCTCCGCCCACTTTATATGACTGCTAGAATAGATTCAAATGTTTGAAAGCTGAATTCACAGAATGTAATTTTCAAGGTAACTATAAAGATAATATAGTGGGTATTTTGAAACTAAATTGACTGAGGCTATTGGTGTCTATGGCTCCCAATCAAATTAGTTTTGAATATTCAGCAAAATGTTTTTTAGACTGTAAAGTCAACAACGCCATAAATGCACTATTACACATATTACAAACCAAAAGCAAGACTCGACTTGCAAAAATACACTTTCAAACATCGAGCTATAGCCTACCACGACCCATAGTTGAAGCGCAAACAATATTATCTTTGCAATCCACGCTGAATAGGTTATGGAAGACTCAACTGTTATACTATGATTACCTCACAGCCGATATAAAGGCCGATTGATATTAAAGACGGTACACAACTTATACCCTCAGATACAATTTTAAAAAGCCAACCTGTCATACCAGGCTGATAGGCCTTCTTACATGATTTAGATTATGATTGATTGATAAAATTGGTACGCTTTGCTGATGGACATCATTTTGATTGCGACGTCAACGGGCCTTTCCGGTTTTAGCTATGCCCCGCCCATCTCTAGCTAAGCTCCACCCACACCTCGCTCGTGTTGGGATCGATCGATCTCTGAACACCCTGACTATCAATTTCCAAAAAGCTACACAGGTAAGCTGTTGAATATTTTGAAACTAATTTGACTGGTTGCCGTTGCTGCTTAAGTCAGCAACATCGCCCAGTCAAATTAGTTTCAAAATATTCAACAGCATGTTTATTAAATAGCAAAGAATTACAAAGACATACAATTCATACAACGTGTCGAACTATTTGAGATTTGATGACGGTCTATATGGAACCCTTTATGACGTAATAATTGTGACGTCATCATACACGTGCTGAGCTGATTATGACGTCATACGAGGTCAGATGATTGATGGATACTCTAGGTCAAGTTCGACTCCTAACGATAGTTCTAGATTCCGAGTCGAACTTCAGATGGGTAACTAGCTAGTCAACTATAGTCAAACGAGAACCCGAGCTCAGTTCAGATGGTTAGTTCGAAATTTGCGCAAAATCCCAAATGGCGGATAGGGTTCGCTTGCCAGGGTAAAATGCACATAAACATGTTAATATTTCCCTAACCTATGTAAGTTTGATGAACTCATGATGCCCTATAGTAAATCAATGGTCCCAAGGCCGATTTCCTTCCGGCTTTATAGTATTTGGATGTCTTAGCGGACGAAAATAACCCATTTTCGTAGGCCATCAAAACAGACGACAGAAAGGGCTAATGGAGACTGGTACCCGGCTCCAAATTTTCTGCAATAGAAATTCAACCGGAAATCTGGAACCAACGAACTATAGTTAACTATTCGGCGTTCGGCTTGTCATAGTGACTGCACATGTTCAGTAAACCAGCAAACTGACTATAGTCAGCGAGTCTAACTTGACCCTGGGAAGGTGAACTAACATGCAACGTATTTGATTATGACGTCATTATAAATTGATTCCAACACGCGTACACGAGAGCGGAAGTTAACTTGAAATGCTCGGAGCAAAGCTAGAAATGAATTCCTCTATCGGCAACCATATAGGAGCTCTTGTAGGCTCATTTACTTAAATACATGTGCAATTTATTAGCAAAACATACGTGGTACAACATTATATAACGGGTAATAACCCATTGGTGTTACGCGTTCATGGCAGACATATTGCATAGGCGATACATACTTCTGTTATTATTTAATTGAAATCTGATGTTGACTCATTATCCTCAAGCCGGGATTCATGAGATGTTTACATATCACTTCTGAGAGAGTATCAGCCTATGCCATATTCGTCAGTTCCCTTGATAAATAAACATTGCCTCACTGTTCGTTTTGAAGAGATAATGTTGCTACAAGCTGCGAACAACAGCCTACAACCACACGAGCTCAGAAAGCACATAGGCTTCCGGTCACTCGTGTATATTTGTCTTCAAACTAAACATTGGGATACAACACTAGAAGGGCTATCTATCAAATGTCCTCTTCCAGACGTTCGGTGATGCAAATGTGGAGAAAAAGGTTAAGTATCAGACATAATTGATTTGCGTGTTTTCATCGACGGAACGAAAAACAACTCTGGAATTTAGTATCGAACGATGACAGAAACGCCGCCTCGTGCATAAATCACCAACAATCCTGTGTCAAATGTCTCTTCTGCCTTGCAGTCCAACATATGCTAATAAACTCGCATGAGAAATGATTGGCACGCGCTGCCTCGTTTCTATTCCTCCTACTTTGCTCGCAGGCGTGTAATTTAGTCGGCGTGAGGAAGAAGAGATCTCTCAGCGCTCTCGCGTAATCACCCTTCTCATTTATTAATTTTGACAAATTGTTGTTAATGTTCGCAAACGAAGACAAACTAGCTTAAGTATCTGTCAGTAAGCGGTGATAGACTGCGCTACCTGAGTTAGAAGCTTAATAGTAAAAATTACCACTTTATGCGGGTTTAATATTTATAAGGTATATTGTCAGCCGTTTAATTATCCAGAATACACTACCGAATCAGTGACGTCACATTAGTTTATGCGGCGACGGCGACACTAGTTTTTTCTGCTATAGTATTTGGTCTCGGGGTGGTATGCGTGCGTGCGCGCGCGCATGTCAGTTGTGGTAGGGTGGAACGTTAGACCAGGGAGTGGAATCATGTTTGACCAACTCAGACAGCATGTATGGCCAGTAGTGGACCCTACTGTATACGTTGGTCCAACGGAGTCTTGTTATCAGTTGTTAAGATACCTTTAATGCAGTCTGAATGTTTCTATGACCACGTCTTTGTTCATGTTCTCCGCCCTAACTATCACTTTGTACTTATGCCCACTGGCACAATGTATGCATTTTAATGAAAATAACCCTAAACTAACCACATCTGACAGAATTGGCGGCGCTAATTAAAACATAGGCTTATATTCATGTACTGTTCCACCCGCATAGCTGAATTGGGTACAAATGTGGATAATTATGTTAATTTTTAGCTAGCTGTGGGAGGGTTGTCACAAAATAAAGAATACATGTTATCTAGGGCTAAATTAATGCATTTACACATTTTTATCAACACATTCTCTAAAGCTAAGAACACGTAGCTAAACACGTGATCCTAGTACACGTACGCCGTTGCTATAAGCTGTTGTCATCTTAAATTGCAACGATTTTCAGCAGTCTAGATTTCAATCTGTACATTTTAAGCCATACCACCGGGAGCTTGGCGTATGGCTGCTGCAGGTGAATGTTTAAGAGGCGTGTAAGCGCACGCAGTTCACTTTACATGCTTAGCGTTCAAGAACCAGAGACCGGAACTAACTAACCTCACCATTCTTAGCTTAACTAATGCGTTTTCTAAGAACCTGTCGGGCAGTTCGTCAATTCTGCTCGCCTCGGGCGAGAGTCATGACAGAAGGAAACAAATTGAGATACAAATATTTGTCTTAAATGTCACACATAAGCGATAAGCACGAGCAACACTACAATAATCATTGCCACGCAGGAACGATTGATGTGCGGACCATTTTGTAGAGTGATGAGGCCCCCGATTGCTGATTGCTAACCACGATACGGAAAGCGCTTAGTTGGGGCCGATGGTATGCGATCGGCCGCGCGAGGCTGCTGGGTGCCGAAACTTTGGGGGAGAAAGGAGTTTACATAAGATGGTCCTGATACGATAGCGCGGTAGAGATAAAGAGCACGAATCACCGATATATAGGTGTCGTAAGCGATGCTGATGGAAACAAATTGCGTTTTAATAGGAACCATGTTTGCGCTTGGAAAAATACTGCCGCATGCCAAACGAAGTGTGAGAATAAAGTGGGTGTTTAACCCTTGGCAACGCCAAGTCGCCTCCTCTCAATTTGAAGATAATCATATATTTGTCTCATTAAATATATATTAAAACTAATTTGACTGGAACCTGTTGTTGTCTATGGCAGCAACAGATTCCAATCAATTTAGTTGTAAAATATTCAAAATAATATTAATATAATAGTACTTAATTCTAAGTGATATTTCGCATTTAATCTTTCGAGTTTAAAGGGTTAATTGGTTAAGTGGTTACACTTGCAGAGTGGCACGTGGCCAGTGGTCAGTGTAGGGCACTTAAATGAGTATTAAACCGCATACTTAATAAAGCTCGACAACAGACAGCCTTTGCGTTTGCAAACTGGCAATCTGTTGCAAATTATCATAATTGTAAACTAGACTTAATTACTATCTATTAATTAAGACGCTGTCGAGTACAGGTAGGGGCCTAATTACAGGCGAGCTATCGTAGATGACGAGGCCGACTAATCAAACACACATAACATGTATCGCTTTTACTTTGAAGTTAATTGAATACGTCTAACTTAGATAGTGATAATGAACTCACTAGCTCTAAACACTCGCAAGCACCCATTGCTGACAATGAACGTACCTTCATAATGCATGCGCACACGTGCTTGTTCCACAGTCACTCATTTCAGATATTTACTCTGAAATAGCATATATCAAGCGAGACATCGCTCGGAGGAACTAAATATTTGACGCTTTGAGCTGAAGCATAAAATACATCTCGTCCACTACATCTTGAATGGATGTTTCAATAAAGGATTCCAGTTTCACAGTCAAACATATGACGCCATGCTCAACTAGGTGACGCATAGGTTGATCTCATAATGATTACGTCATGAATGACGTAGCTAAGTTCGTCACACACGCTTAATTAATGACGGACTAAGCGTTGTTGTACGACTTGTATATCTTTACTATTTAATAAACATTCTGTTGAACATTTTGAAACTAATCTGATTTGAAGATAATCATATATTTGTCTCATTAAATATATATTAAAACTAATTTGACTGGAACCTGTTGCTGCCTTAGGCAGCAACAGCACCAAATCAAATTAATTTCAAAATATTCAACAGCTTACCTGTAGGCGCCTATAGTTTTCTGGAAATTGAAAGTCATCGAGTTCAGGGATCGATCGATCCTAGCACGGGCAAAATGGTCGATCGAGCTTAGCTAAATATGTGAGAGACATAGCTAAAATTGGAATTCTCCATTCTGGTTGTTCCACATCCTTGTATTCCCGAGACAATGGTAACAAACGTGTATTCCGGTATGAACTTAGTGACGCCGTGACCCAGACCATTCAACTGTTGTGCGGAAAATTCAACTCTCTTTAGAAACCAACAATATGACTATATGTGCCAAATTTGCAGCTTCTACCTTCTTTTGCTCCCGAGTTATGGCCAAAATGTGCATTCTGCTATGTATTTACTGACCCAGTGACCTAGATATTTTACCTTTTAACCGGAAACTTCACCGCTCTCTAGCCAGCCACAATGTTATTGTTGGTGGCAAATTTGGAGATTCTACCTTGCCAGGTTATGGTAAAAGTGCAAATTCCAATGAACCGGTGGGCTAGATACCTGGCCTTTTGATCTGAAGCTTCAACTCTACTTTGCCAAACACAACATTAAAGGATGTACCAAACTTGGCGATTCTATCATTTTTCATTCCCGAACAATGTGTATTTTGCGTTGAACCTAGTGACCTAGATATATGACCTTATGACTGGTGTAAATTCAGAAACTTGGATGTGTCACATTGGACGATGATGCCTTCTTGCACAATCAAGCTTTGGCCAACATGTGTAAGTCAGCATGAACTTTGTGACCAGGTGACGTTGATATTTGACATTTGGAGTTGAAACTTCAAATCTCTCTAGCCAACACCAATATGACTCTATGTGTCAAACTTGGTTATTCCACCTTCTTGTGTTCTTGAAATATGCTGTGGACAAATACACAATGAACGAACAGACGACCGAAAGAACAAACGAATGAATGAACAAACGAAGGAACGAATGCAAGAAGGGACGGAGGGGACGGATGAACGGACATATGGACGAACGGACGAACGAATGAAAGAACGAATCCTTTCAAAACGAGAACCGCGTACGATAGTTTATGATACAAGAACTCTATTGTGTTGAATATTTTAAACATGTTTCTCGTACGTTTGCATTGATACACAGATTTCAGGTTTGAAACAAATGTTCATAATTAAATCACCAACACTCACTAATCCACTGAGGCCAGCCTTCTGGCACGATTTACCAGCTGCTCACATTTTCAATACACTTTTTTAAAAACTTCCTTTCACTTAATCTCTTTTCAACAATTCAATAAAATCCTTGTGAGATTTAGATCCGTGTTTGCTGCTCCTTCGCAACCTGGTTTATCGTAGTCTCGTTTGAAAACAGTGATTAGTCAGTGATGCTAAAGGAAGTTGCTACTTTAGACAGAAACATCATTCATCAACACTCCTATCATGCCTAACAGTGATCTGCACTTTGGTCAAACAAGGATGCCCTTTTAGCGATCTTAGGAATATTTTGAAACTAAATTAACTGAGAGCTGTAAGTTTCTGCTTTATGGCAGCAACAGGACTTTGTCAAAATAGAATCAAAACTTTCAGAAGCTTACGTGTATTATTGTCTTGAAATTGAAATTATGGGAGTTCAGCGTTTAACGGGTTAGCATGTATAATATTATAAATTCAAATTGAGATTGTAGTAGTTCAGAGTTTAAAGGGTTTACCATTATAAAACCATAGCCGCAGCACTTAGTAATTACAAGATGGACATAATGGCTGCCTTCCGTAGACAATTTTGGAATCATAGCTTCACCATTATACTGGAGGTAATGAAGACATAGGGCCTACTATGAATATAATGTAATGGACGTTTCCAGCTTTTTCACCCACCATATCACGTCATAATCAGCTACGTGATGTGTAGGATGACGTCATAACCAATTACAGCATGAATGACTCAATTTAGTCCGTCTTAAACGCTTAATAGTCCGACACGTTGTACGAATTGTATGTCTTTACTATTTAATAAATATGCTATCGAATATTTTGAAACTATTTGATTGAGCGCTGTTGCTGCCATAGGCAGCAACGGCACCCAGTCAAATTAGTTTCAAAATATTCAACAGCTTACCTGCAGTTTTCTGTAAATTGATAGTCAGGGATCGATCGATCCCAATACAAGCGAGGTGTGGGTGGAACTTAGCTAGAGATGGGCGGGACATAGCTAAAACTGGAAAGGTCCCTTAGGCCTACCGGTAGAAGTATTGTCACAGTCCGCCCAAAATATGGCGTCAGTATGTATAGATCAATTTCCAGCTATGTCCCGCTCCTTTCCAACTATCTCCCGACAATTTCCAGCTGTATCGTTCCCATTTCCAGCTATGCCCCGCCCATTTCCAACTATGTCCCGACAATTTCCCGCCTTGTCCCGCCCATTTCTAGCTATGCCCAGCTCACTTTTAATGTGTTTGAATCTATTTGAAACGTTGAAATCTGAATTCCATAATCTAAATTTCAGACAGCAATGGCTCCCAGCCAATTAGTTTCAAAATATTCCACAGAGTGTTCTTTATTAAATTGTAAATTCACCAAAGACCATACAATTCGTACTCTATTGACAGCCTTTTAAAGATTAATGACAGAGTTATGCATCATGTTAATTGTGACGTCAGTTAATTAGTGACGTAATTGAGCTTGACGTCAGATACTTGAGTGACAGAACGGATCCACCTGTTCTGAAGCACACACTGGAAGTGGCAGGATTAAAGGCACACATTCACAACAAAATGTTTGAAAATAAAATGATTAAAATTGTTTACTTTTAGATCTTTAACTATTTAATGCCTAAATCTGGTCAAGAAAATCTAAATATTTCCTTATTGAACACCCGGTTGTAGGCGAAAATAAGACTATTTTTGAAAATGTACCACTATAATGACTGGACCACTGTGCGGGTAAGTTTTGGCCGGTTTCGTCAGGACAGCGTTAACTTAGGTGCCTCAATGTAATGAAGCGCAATACATTTTAACATATGGTGATTTCATTCCGTACAAATTAATAAAAAAATTTACGATGTCCAATTAAACTATGTCGTATTATATACTCGTATCACGAGTTCAAATTCGCAACTCTGCGTTATATTGATTTATGCGGACTTAAGTCATCATGTTGAGGTTTCTTTCGTTTTAGCACATGTTGGTCCAAAAGTTAAGCATGTAAAAGTATACAATCTTAACAATTTTAGTTTCCAGCACTTTGGTACTGTAAATGGGAGTTGGGACAGGATGTGGTTGTGGGGTGGGGTGAGATGGGGGGAGGGAAGGGATGTTAGAAGCATGACATCAGTTTCTACAGGAAATTGCTTGAATCGTGCCGTCGCCGTCACTATAGTGCATGAACTGCTATTCGAGTGACGTCATTCACGTCAATATTATACAGGGCCTGAATGAAGTCTAACATCAGGTTTAAACAGAAATATCAGGACTATTATATAATACCTGCTAGATACGTCATACATTGCGTTCTTAACCCCCCCCCCCCAATCACGGCCCACCCCAATCACCTCTCACCCACCCCCGTCCCAACTCCCATTCACACCAAAATGATGGAAACTAAAATTGTTAAAATTAAATACTTTTATATGCTTAAATTTTGGACCAACATATATATATATATATATATATATATATATATATATATATATATATATATATATATATATATATATATATATATATATATATATAAGTACCTTTCTTTATTATCTGATTTCAGGTTTATTTCTGGCTATTATGGCTTTGAGTAAATAATGTTAATTCGACCAACATCGTCTGTATTTCAGATGTAATGACGGCCTTAGTAGGAATGGAGGAACAATTCTCCCCTGCGCCAGGGCTATAAGCTAAATGTTTGAGGCTGTCACGAAATGGATTTCCTGTCTGTGTTTTATGCGCGTGGAAATATGCCTATTTCTTCTTATTGTTCTCGGTAATTGAACGTCATTTTTCCTGACTCAGAGATGATGCTTCCGCTCTCAAAAAGATCTGTGTCCGATAAAGCGACGAGATGGAAACGGTTTCTTGAAAACTACTTTCCCGTGTTGAGCTAGCCATCCGTGCCCCACCAGTCATCCCGCTAAGTCTCGCTAACTCTCGTTCTGTCTCGATAGCATCTTTCGTAATTAACTTCAAATCGGCGGCCTCATAAGGCGCACAGAAGCGCTTTACTGTCGATTTATCCCCAAGAATGTGCCCACTATAATTGTGTATTTTCTTCGATAAAAATGATAGAGAACTTAATAATAGAGTTCGTTGTCGGAGTCATCTGCATACTCGATAGAGTCCAGATTCAGATTCGATCAGCGAGCAGGCCTCAATTCGGAGAGCGGTGGCGATACCATCTCGTCCTAATATGCATAAACCCCGTATCAGGAAGAATTATGAAGCCAACTCGTCAATACAATTGAGTCGAGGCACTAGCATTAGGTTTGGATGGCTACCTTAATCGCTCATTTGCGTTAAACTCATTAATTTTTATAATTGCTATTTACCACCAAACGCGCCTGCGAAACATTGTATTTCAAGTGCTATTACTGTCGCGAGCTATCTGAGCAAGTGAGAGAAACGTTCGCTAATTTCAGAGCACGCTCCGACGCTCTGCGCGGCGTGATTGCTAACTGCGGACGAGATATTCGTCTTGGATAGCAGCCATCCATTATTCCACACCTCCGAAACGACCTGCCCACACTCGCGCATTGACATCATCTGGAGGTGTGGTTTGAGGAACATTCAGGGTAACCATTATCATCGAATTGTCGTCTCATCGACTGGTGGTCTTAAATTGAGCATGGTGAAATTATTGGAATCGCGCATGCGTGTCACCACTCACGTGAGACATAAAATAGCTGCAGATAAAAGACGAGTTTAGCACATATATATAACATCGAGTGTTGATTAGTATACAAGAAGTATGTGTTTATGGTATTTACTGATAACTATCTATTTCTAATAACTAAAAAAATGATGAAAAGAAACTAAACTATAATAATACAACAAAAAGCAATATGTGCTCATATTACTCTGTCGTGTAGCCTTCATCTCCCATCACCTCCTCCCTCATCTACTCGCCTCCTCTTCGTTTACAATCCGTGGCGCACTGCCCACGTCCATCGCCTTAAACCAGATTCAGATTCAGATTTTTTATTTACACCCAGGCCACATAATGGCATATGGGGAATATGAATTTACAGAAATTATAAATACCAGTTTGCATAACTTGCTTCGTTAGACACTATACATTTCACACCGCGTTCAATGGACCTTTCCATTTTTAGCTATGCCCCGCCCATCTCTAGCTAAGCTCCACCCACACCTCGCCGTGTTGGGATTGATCGATCCCCGAATGCCCTAGCTATCAATTTCCTGAAAACTATACAGGGAAGCTGTTGAATATTTTGTAATTAATTTGACTGGGTGCTATTGCTGCCTATGGCAGCAACAACGCCCAGTCAAATTAGTTTCAAAATATTCAACAGAATATTTATTAAATAGTAAAAGCAAACAATTTGTACAACAACGCATAGACCGTCTTCAAATATGCGTTCGTGACGTACTTATCGACGTCATTCATGACGTCATTCATTATGATGTCATTCTACACATCACACAGTCCATTATGACGTCATTGTAGTAGAACTAAGAAATACCCTAATATGTTTCCAAAATCAAAAGCGGAACCATGTTAGTTAATATAAGCTTGATCACGATGTAGTACACGTGGTGCTCAATGTTGTTCAAATAATTGGATTGGACGACATTGCTGGCTTCAAGATGACGTTGAAGAGGTGATGTTGTAGGTCAAAAGGTTTACATATCTATGTCACGGTGTCACAAGTTTCATACCGAATTACACATTTTTGTCAGAACTCAGGAATGCAAGAAGGTAGATTCAACAAATTTGTCACGAGAGAAAGAGAGAGAGAGAGAGAGAGAGAGGTGGGGGGAGAGAGAGAGGGAGGGAGGGAGGCAGGGATGGATGGATGGATGAATGGGTGGGTGGGTGGGTGGGTGGGTGGGTGGGTGGGTGGGTGGATGGATGGAGGAACAGAGAGAGGGATAGAGAGAGGGATAGAGAGAGGGACAGAGGGAGAGGGAGAGAGAGAGGGAGAGAGAGAGGGGGCGAGAGAGAGAGGGAGAGAGGGGGAAGTAGGATCGAGCGGGGAAGGGAGAGAGAGAGAAAGAGAGAGAGAGAGAGAGAGAGAGAGAGAGAGGAGAGGGGGAGAGATGGAGAGAGAGAGAGAGGGGGAGGTAGGTAGGGATGTAGGCAGGCAGGCTGGCTGGCTGGCAGGCAGGTAGGGAGGGGGAGGGGGGGGGAGAGAGAAATGCCGGGGTATGGGGATGGGGTTGACGGAGGCGGTGGGGTGGAGGGGGATGGAGGAGGCATAGTTAAGGTTTCATGTAAAAACAATATCTAGTTCAATATACATACTGGAATGTACATTTCGGCTATAACTCTGGATTTCAAGAACGAAGAATGAAAGAATTGGCACATCTCTTCATCTTGTAGTTGGCCAGAGGAGGTAACTTGAGTTTTAGCTCAATGGGTAAAAATATAGTTCATGAAGTTACTACGTTCATTGGCAAAGAGAAGCATAGTGGATGAATCGAGTTTCAGCTATGGCCAATCCATATTTAGCTAGGTTCGGCCCACGCGTTGACCGTGTTCAGATCGATAAAGCCGTTCAACCCTAAACTCCCTAAATCTCTATTTCCAGAAAACTATACAGGTAAGCTGTTGAATATCTTGAAACTTATTTGACTGGGAGCAGGCAGCAACAATGCCAAGCCAAATTTGTTTCAACATATTCAACAGAATGGTTATTAAAGAGCAAAGACATACAATTCGTACAACTTGACGGACTATTAAGCATTTATGATTGTCTTAGATGCGGCATTCATGGCCTAATTGAGTCAGTAGGGCCTACCTCTCCTCTGAGTGCAGCCTAGTTATATTCGTAACGAGCTGTAATGTATCTTTACAGTTTTAGCTATATCCCATCCACCTCTAGCTAAACTCCACCCGCACTTTGCCGTGTTGGGATTGATCGATCCCAGAATACCATGACTATCAATTTCTTGAAAACTATACAGTTAAGTTGTTGAATATTTTGTAACTAATATTTTGTAACCAATTTAGTCAAATTAGTTTCAAAATATTCAACATGATATCTATTAAATAGTAAAGACATACAATTCGTCTTCAACTATGCGTTTGTGACGTACTTATCTACGTCATTCATGACGTCATAATGACGTCATTGATTGCGATGTCATTCTATAAGTCACGTAGTTGATTATAATACAATGAAAAGGCCCATTGCTTATTACAGTGTGTGAAAAATATGTAATATAGTTCAACTATTGCACATAAATAAAATAAAATAATACTTTCACTAAACCTGAAGAATGTATTTTCGCCTAGATTTTGTTATTGTTCAAATAATCCCCTTGTATGAACACAATGCCTCCATTCTCAAATCTCATACACTATTTTGATATTTAATAGTCTATTTATGCCTTTAAGATCAACAATATGTATCACTGATAACGCAGATTACTGGGCCGAGAACGGGCCATATGGATCCGCTATTGGCCCAACACCGGCCCAGTAACCACCTTTATCAGGAATAACGTTGAAGGAATACATTCACTTCCTCTTAATTTTAATGAGAATATGTATGTCCATTAATTAATTTATATCAAATGGATGCACTTAATAATCTGTGTCTTCCCGAATCCATTAATCCAATGCCACGCCCACCCCTATCTCAGCTCTACACATACTTTTCCCGTATTGGGATCGGTTAATCCATTCACTCTCTGAATCTCAATTTCCAGAAGACTATAGGCCTACAGGTAGTCTGTTTTATATTTTGAAACTAATTTGACTGGGTGATGTTGCTGCCTATGGTAACAGTGCCCAGTCAAATTAGTTTCAAAATTATCAATATCATGTTTGTTAAATAGTTAAAAACCTACAAATCGTGCAACAGCGCATAGTCCGCCATCAATTAAAGGTGCATATTCACACCAAAAAAAAATTGATAAAATTGTATACTTAAATTCTGTGCCTAGATGTAGTGAAACGAAATAAATCATCCGATCGTTTCCATTCATATAGGCTAATATGATTTAAGCTGTGAAATTAAATCAATGGCACCTGTTCCTATATCAACTTAACAACTAAAAAAATTATAATAATTTATACAGAATGAAATCATCATATGTTAAGTGTTTTTTCGTTTTATTACATCAAGGTACACAATTTAAGCCTCTAATAGTACACCATCTTTACAATTTTTATTTTCAAATATTTTAAGAATGTACACCTTTATGCGTTCGTAGCGAACTTAGCTACGTCATTCATGACGCTATTGATTATAACGTCAGCATACATATCGCGTAGTTGATTATGGCGTCATATGATTGACTGAGAAACTGGATACATGAATTATCGCATGGAGGGATAATGGATTATTGAGGTTCTATTAAGAGATTGGACACCCTTTTGGTCACTAGTCTTGAGATTTTCCAGGCGTCACTTTATGGCTGCGGGTTTTCTAGGCGCCACTTTATCGCTGCGGGTTTTCCAGGCGCCACCATATTGCTGCGGGTTTTGATTTCTGGTGCTTTGGCAACAAAGTCATAAGTACAAGCTGATTTCATATATAAAAAGATAGGCCTATTTTAAAAGCCCACGTTCACACCAGAATGCTTGCAATTAAAATGGTTAAATTGTGTAGTTTTAGAGGCGAAGTAAATCTTAACATATGATGATTTCATTCCGTATAAATTAATATATAATTTTTAGTTGAAGTAGTGATTCGCCACTATGCTCCACGAGTTCTCTCCCTTTCGCGAGCCATATCATTTTCTCTGTTTTCAGTGTTTGTTTCTTCCAAACCCCTAAGCGATAACCAGTGTCAATTGATTGGTCCGTCATTACGCCGGCTCGCTTCCAGCCTTTCTCCGCGATCACCGGAAATCAGTGTTTCCGTTCAGGAAATCTTCGCACAGATTTGCTAACAATGACGCGTCCTCGTCGTCTCCTCGACGTGCTCGGGGGAAGCTGATGACTTCTTAATGGAACTTATTATCGGCTGATCGAGAGAGAAATTGATTTCCTAGTTGACACCAAAGCCTGGCCCTCAACTCGTTTCACGGTAAGCTAAACTGCTTGACAATGGCGTGATAAATTGACTACAAGATCGGGACATTTTCCACTCATATTTTCCGATCGATCCCCACTGGCATCACAAGCGCTCGGCGACAAATCTTTCCTCAATTCAGCATTTAGGCAATTTGTCAGTTCTATAGAAAATGTCGTGTTATTTGAGTGAATACAGCTGTGGCAAGCACGTAGAGAGGTTATTGTAGGAGGCATGCGGGACCGGTCTTCGGTGTCTGAGAGAAATTGTGTTTGTCTGTACATCCGGGCAAAGGAAGTGGAGATCACACGCATCCCTGCCTATAACGGCCACAATAAGTGGTCACTAAGGTCGGACAGTATTAATGGTAAAAAGCATGTGGGTTCGCCGGATGTCAGTTCACTGAATCTTGTAATCGCCGCCCAAAATGCAGGTGTCCGTTATAGACAGGCTTTACAATGTTCCAAGAAGATGTTCAAAACTGGCTTTGGTAACCTTCCTAATGGCATCTGATTGAGCTTCATATAATACCCTGTAGTAGTAGTAGTAGTAGTAGTAGTAGTAGTAGTAGCAGCAGCAGTAGTAGTAGTAGTAGTAGTAGCAGCAGCAGCAGCAGCCGCAGCCGCAGCCGCAGCCGCAGCCGCAGCAGCAGCAGCAGCAGCAGCAGCAGTAGTAGTAGCAGCAGCAGCAGCAGTAGTAGTAGTATTAGTAGTAGTAGTAGTAGTAGTAGTAGTAGTAGTAGTAGTAGTAGTAGTAGTAGTAGTAGTAGTAGTAGTATTAGTAGCAGCAGCAGCAGCAGCAGCAGTGGTAGTAGTAGCGGTAGCGGTAGCGGTTGCCGTAGTTGTAGTTGTAGTGGTAGTGGGAGTTAATATTGTCAACGCACTGGCTCAGACTCCTCAATAATTGAAAAAATTCAAAAATTAAAAACATTTTTGTTTATCTTACTGCCTGAGATTTGTCATTTAGTTTGAGGAAAGCCATATGGCATGGATATTAACCCTTTAATGGCTAAATTTGTTCAATAAAATCAAACTATTTGTTTATTTATTTAATGTACATTTGCAGGCACAGACAAGGTCATTCCCGAGAATATGCCACTGAATTGACTGTCTCGGTTCCCGAGCCAGTCATTACAATGGTAAATTTTCAAAAATACCCCAGTCCCGGCCAGCAGATGGACATTCCCAAGATCACTATAGGGCTAGGGGCCGCATACAATTTAAACACTTTTATTTTCAAGCATTTTGCTGTGAATCTGCACTTCTAAGTAACTGGAGTAAATGGGAATAGTTTACGTTTCCTTGATAATCGATCAATTGAGGTCATAGTTATACTTCTCAGGAACAGAATTTTCCGGCCTTTTCAAAACTGAACACCATTTTAAAATCAGCACTTTCCTCCTTGATGCGTGCAATTGAACTTCATCAGTTTCCTATAAGTTATCACCGCATGATCGTTACATCACGTGGCTAGGTTGCCCTACTCATCTCTTGCACGATGATTGCCTTCTTCATCTTAGAAGTCGCTCCCTAAGACGTGCTATTTGTATTATCTTTCGAGCCTGCAGCAGACCGATCTTGGCCCAGTGAGCCAGTAAATCATCCATTTCGTAATACAGTCATCATCTTGCCTGCCCTCCGCATAGACATTGTGGTCCTCTTTCTCCTTTGGGACTCCTACAATAACAGTGAGCAGCGTTTCCAGCTGAGAATCGTTGGGAAACTTACCTTCTTTCCTGAGTCCTGCAATAGAGCAGCGGATGTTTTAACTTGTCCACGCGGGCCAGCCAGAACTAATATGCCTGCAAATTCACCCGCTGGCATTGGGCCAGTGCAGCAATTTAGAACTTCTACATCGCGTCGTGTGCTGTCAATGTATCATCCTCTGTAACCTTTATTCAGTCATTCTGATACCTCCACTGAACTCCTCATCTCTGTGGAGCCGTCCACCTGTGAAATTCCTCTCTTAGACTGTGCAAAATTATGGTGGTGGAATGTGGAACCAATCTGGCCTTTCCACCCAATACGGAACTGTAGAATTCAGCACATATCCGCGTCTTTCCAACTGTAACAATTAGAGCAGAACCTTTCGTAACTTTCGAATCTGTACATCTACATCTAGCTGGAGTATGACTTCCGGTTAGTCAAAGATGGTACACTGAGTAGTAATTTTCATATATATATTTGAAATGCTGTTCAGTTCAGAAGATTCATATGTAAACTGTTGTCAAGGTGATCAGAGCTCGGGAGGTCGCCCCTGACGTGATTTAATGGCCAGATAATTCAGGAATAGGATATATAACCTGGTGAGTCAAATGCTTACGATATTGGTGCTGCTGGTTTTATATGAAACAATGACTTAATATGAAATTTTGCAAATCTGCATAAAATGCGTGCTAATGTAACTATGGTAACATATCAGATAATGGCATTGATAGGTGAAATTTTCGCTGGCACGAATGCTCCAATAGATGACGCATTTCATGATTTATAAATAATATGTTTAAATATGTTCTGTGTGCAAATTCTCGGGCAAATACTTTTCAAGACTACAAGCAGGCAGATATTTATATAAAATATATACGGTGTGACTTGTAATTCATTAAAGGCAGAAGTGCTCACTTATACTTGATAAATGATACTGTTGTCGATGATAATTTGAATATTAAAGTATGTGTTGGTATTAATGACTTGCTTATAATTAAAAAATCGAAAGTTCCATCAAATATTTCTGTTGATGAATTGTGTAGAAACTAGGCAGAAGTTAAGTCATTGAAACGGCACACACTTCTTGGGTTCATTACTATGCACTGTGTTCCTTATCTGCATTTGACATACCATCAGACCGACCAACCGGCCAAAAGACTGACCGACCGACTGACTGACTGACCGGCCGACTGACCGGCCGAACGACCGACCGAACGACCGATCGGCAGACAGACAGATAGACAGACAGACAGACAGACAGACTTATAAGAATTGCTACAACGACAGCTACGACGACGATAAGAATAATGATTATAATAGTGATAATAATGGTAGTAGTAATAATAATGATAATAAGTGAGGGGTGATTTTTTATATCTGCATTGTAATAATCTGTTTGTACTTTTTGTAGATACATATATATTTTTGTACATAGTGTATATATATATATATATATATATATATATATATATATATATATATATATATATATATATATATATATATATATATATATATATATATATATATATATATATATATATATATATATATATATATATATATATATATATATATATATTTGTTTATTTATTTATTTATTTTTGTGAGGTCCTCTGTAAGATCAGTTAGCTGAAGATTTACCATCCGTAAATAAAGAATGACATATATCGGGTAACCGAAATCGTTGATATCAATTTGTTTAATCTCCGACCATTAACTGTGCCGTGGTATGGAGAAATAATCCACAAGCATACAAAAGGTGTGGCTCATACTAGAAAGAGAAAGACTGTAATCTCTCAGCATTTTACATGTCTTTATGATGGGACAGACGCCAAGTCTCACGTGAAGCGAAAGTGATTTCGTTCAATGGTGCTGGCTTTTCAAACTGAAGCAAGCATTCAGGCGGAGACAGTTTGTTGAAACTCTTTGACGGATGAATATTCTGAGGGAAATATTGGCATGTTTTTGAGTTGGAAAGCATTCCCTAGAGTTTGCTTAGCGGTATTGAAAAGGAGGCAAGTAGTACCGACAAAAACGCAGGACACTGTCGGTGCAAAATTAGAGGCGAAAAAGTCATATGAATTAGTTCCTGGCAGATTTACAGGAGTTTTAGAGTCAGACTTTTAATTGCTTAAACAGCAGATACTGTGCAGAGTGGACTCACACTTGTGCGTTTCGTGAATGTAACAGAATCGCCAGTGGAAGTGCATGAAGACACACCCCATGTTTTCTTCTATGCCGATGTCCAAGCTGGAGAGAAAGTTGCTGGAGTATGTATGTATGAGTTTGTAAGATCAGGAATTTAGTGACAAAATTCAGTGACGTATTTGCCCAAACAGCATTAGATGTATGTAGAACACATCTTGCAAAACATGAGATAGATACAGCAGATGTTCGACCTGTTAAACGATCTTGTTATCATATTCCAGTTCATTTGCGCAATGATGTTGCCAAGTAAACACATGAAATGCCGGAGAATGGTATTAATTCGAAAAAAGATGCAAGTGTACATTTCTGTGTTGATTTTCGAAAATTAAAATGCTTTGACCCACAAAGACGCTTACAGTGTCCCAAGGATTGATGCTTGTTTGGATAGCCTCAGTGATCCTAACATGTTCAGTATGTTGGCCTATGCACCGGGCTATTGGTAGGTGGAAGTCGAGGAGAAACGAGAAAGACCATGAAAAGAACACGTTTTCAACATGCAGTAATCTCGACCACTTTATAGTATGTCGTTTGGGGTCAACGAATGTCCTGCTACATTCCAGTGGTTAATTGATTTGGTATCTGCTGGCTTACACGGGAGTGCTTGCCTGGTTTACATTGATTATATTTTACTATTTATATAAACTGTGGAAGCTCACTTGAAGTTATTAGAAGATGTGGTCACATGATTGAGAAATGCAGGTTTAAATCCTCAACCTAAGAAATGTCAGTTGTTCCACGAAACAGTGACATTTCTTGGCAACAAAGTGCCAAAAATGTAACATCTTCAGATCCACGGAATAACAAGAATGTGCAGAATGTTAAAAGACCCACATCAACAAAGGAAACTAGGAGTTTTGTGTCTCTGGCATCCTAATCTAGATGCTTTGTTACAGATTTTGTTATGATTACAGAACCACTTCTGGAATTGACCAGGAAAGATTTAGATTTTGTTTGAAATTATGTGTGTGAGTTGGATTTTACAAGATTGAGACAGACAGTGATATCATATTATATCCAGTTTTGGCCTTTTTTTTTGGGTACACCACTTCTACCATAAAGATTCCACAGGAATTATTGCACACACGATAAGGCGTTCTGGGCAGTTGTGTGGGGTATTAAAAATTGTCGTCCACGCCTCTATGGAAAGAAGTTTCTAATTATATCCAATCATAACCCATAGTTAAATGTGAAAACCATCAGATCAGAAAAGAACCTTACAGGAAGACGTTCCAGGTGGTCTATAGAGTTAGATGACTATGATTTTAACATTATCTATACGAAGGGTGAGGAGAATGCTAACGCAAATTGTCTCCCCATGTCACCGATAAATGAGGCTGAAGTGGAAGCACGTTGTCGCCTACAGATCAGATAAAAAGGCCAACCCCATTCCATTAGTGTTGATGATGAACAGAATGCGGATGAGATCTTGCACTGTTTTAAGGATGCTTTGAAGAAGACGACCAATAGTCTAAAAGGTGCAAAGGAGAGTCGAGGCGATTGTGGCGATAAAATGATAGTTTAATAATTCGGGATGATATTTTACATAGCCAATAGGTAGCGATGGATGACGTTGCCTACAGTTAATTGTTCCAAAAGGCTTAATATCGTCTGTTATATACTAAGTGAGAGTCATTGTGGACTTGATGGTGGTAATTTTGGTGCAAAGAAGTCGGTGGCAAAACGGCAGTACAAATACTATTGGTATGGAATGTTATATGTCGTGAAGCAATGGCGCAGAGCCTACAGCGCAACTGTAACATTGGAGAGTCTCCTTTTGCAATATGTAGAAGACAGTAAACTTTGTGTGGGAAGCCATACTTCCTGTGGTGCCGGAACGAACATCAACTATACAGTTATTTCTTCAATGGGCAATGATTTAAGTTTGCAACACAGAAACAGGAGCAGACGGTGACGTAATGTCCTAAGTGTTTCATCTACTGTAACCGACAAGGCGTACCTTGGTCAGCGAAGATGTGTTATAGGTACAATCGTAATAAGTCTGTGTTGACGATACTGCATGAGTTCTACCGATGCAGTGGAATATGTTATCCATTCGGGAAAAATCCCCTGATGGGATGCTGGTGAAAGGTACAGCTTCCTCTAAAGATGGCAGGTTCACTGATAATCCAACAAGACTAATAGATAATTGTTTTGATGACGAAAGCAGTGGGGATGGTCAGTTTGACCTACTGCTCTATCAAATTGTAAATGGTAGAAAGATTTATCAGGTACCCACCCGGTTACCTGGCGTGGACATCTGTTAGAAGTTCCTTGATAAAACTGTGGAACTGGGGAAGAATTCATGTTCCACTCGCAATATCAGATGGAAATGCCGATCATCTTATTCTGAAATCTCTGATGAGAATGGTGGCCAACAAAACTCCATGCGGTGGGCATGCAAAGATCTAATCGTTGTCCGCTAGAAGGAAATTAATAACTTTGACTCAGAAATGCTAATGGTTCGTCTAACCATTTATTATCAAAACTTAGTTTTAAAAGCGCACGTGAGGCCTGCGAAGCTTTTCCTTTTATAATCGTTGCGGTTTCCCAAAAAGGTGTGACTCAAGATGAGGAAGTTAATCGGCGTGTGAGGGCTGGGGCAGGAAGGTAACTACGTAACCAGAGCGCCACGTAGGAAGAACATTTACTGGGAATGGACACATCACACGCCTGATTGTAGAATCTTCAATCTTAAATAACTCAGTTGATACTGAGCCAATTCTGAAAGTGTCTTCAGATGTGTAGTGCTCTGACAATTTCAATTTTGTTCCCGGGGGTGGGGTGGGTGTGTGGGGTGGGGGGTGGTGGGGGGGTGGGGGTGGGGGTGGGCGTGGGGGTGGGGGGGGGAATACAAACACCTTTCCTATCGGTGTATTAATAAGGAAACAAGAATTATTCATGTATTTTATAATTAACCTAACATAGACGCGCTCGCATGTACGTCAGAAGCGTACAGTTGCACGCCCTTATTAGTGCAAAGCGAGTACGCCATTCGCAGTAAACACCTCTACCAGGTGGGGAGGAAGTATGCATGGATGCATACCTTGGATACGAAGTTCCGGTCTGCACCCACGGGACAATCCAGGAATGACAGACCAACTCCACATTTTTACTACAAGTGAAATTGACAACAGTGATTAGATTGGACGTGATCCCCTAACTTTGCTTCAGTAGTACAGCGTCCGGACTTGCACTTTTGTTACTGATCCTGGTCACTGAAGGGCTGTGCCCTTTAACACCGCTTATTGTTACATAGGTCTCTCGCTCGCGATGCAATGTTCCCTAGACTGGTGTATTCAGCGGAATGAATATATCTGGTCCTTTTTTCAGGACGGATAAACCAGTGTCAAATTGGATGTGTGTCTGAGCAATGGTGTGAAGAGGTCAGAATTACCCCACAAACGATCTTCCTGATCGAGAACATTGCCATCACCACCCTCTTAACAAAACATGCAAAAATCACCATACGGTTAATCGTTTTTTTGTCTTGAGTGGATCAAAACGCATGATCCACTGCCTACATAATGCAGGTTACTGCCAAACAGATCCACCAGTGAACAAAGCATGGGAGGATTAAAATCAGCAAGATGCTACCACAAACTGGCAAACACACTTTTCTGGAGAACACTAGGCCTCCCTTTTTGATTATCTCCTGACTGCATATTCCAACACCTGAAAGCAAATCTTAACATCCTAGCTCACGCAAAGAGCAAACCACATTCAAAGCCCTCATTTATATAAATTAAAATTCTTATAAAATAGAAAGAATAATTCTCCATATATACAATGGAAAACACAAGTTACACATGGTTCCATATGTTGACCCGATACGAGCATACAACAGAGTTTATCACCTAGGAACAGGCTACGCTCATAAGAACATGCCAATGATCGTCATCACCTCAGCTCCCTGTGACTGTGGAGATGCAGGTCAAACCCGAGCGCTTCACCCGCTTCAACGTACAGAGACAGCAAACCTGGACCGGCAGTGCACGATAAAACATCGTACTGTGGGTGTTTACTGAAAACATATGCTGGAATACATCATTATCAGCACATTATGTGCACTATGGCTAAGAAACGTGCTATTTTGAACGCTATTTAATACAGTGAATATATATGATGGTGATGCAAACTGATTAGCTTTTATGTGCTGTTGTTATTCCCCATTAATATTGGTGTGAGATAATTATGCCACTGTCCACTGATCTGTGCAGCCTTGTGGATAGTAGGCCTGATGTGTGTTACTTAATGCGTGGGTAATGCGTCACGGAATGAGTCTGTCAAAAGTGTATTGGTCGATGGTAAGAGAGGATACTAGACAGCATTCAGCATAGCCTCCTGCCTTTGTGCTATGATTTGTCAATGTACTCAATGACCTATTACCCTATCTATCTCCGTTTGCATCACATTCACAGCAATCCCAACCAGTCGCAATATAAGTGGATGTGACAAAATATGTTTATTCTACCTATTTGCGTTCCAGAGTTATAGCAAAAATAGGTATTCCAGTATGCATTTAGTTACCTTATAAGCTTGATATTTTAATCATTGATCTGAAACTCACATTACTTGCCATAGACTAGGCATAATCGGCAGATTTGTGCATATTAAAAGAGGTGGAGGCAAATCGTGTTAACGGTCACAATTCATACTTTTTAGATGTATTCATCTGTGCTGAGTTCAATAAATATGTATACTGGGATGAATTCTGAACCTCTAGTGGCCGATTCAAAATGGCGGCCATTTTCCGCAGTTTCCCCCATAAATTGCCTATATTAATGTGGGCCACACTCTTGTATAATCCACACCATTGTGGTTAGAGCATCGCTGCATGTCAACCATATCACTTTAAATTAGAAATGTTTTATATAACAGCTATAAAATGAAATATTATACATATTTAATAATTATATCAACTGTATTTAGCAGGTGCTTTTTTCATGTGTGGGGCGTGGGGTGGGGTCGGTGGGGGTGGTGTGTAAGTTAACTGTGATCTGACTTACCCCAAGGTGATTTACGCATATATTTCACATGGTGCACATAAATAAATCTGAAACACAACATATAGGCATATATGCTTCGTCGTACTATAAAATATTGCCACAGCTATAATTTAATAAAAAGCAGAACTACGGTTTACTCCCGTATCGCGATAATTCCGTACTATATGGTACACTTATTTACATTTACACAACTGTGTTCGTTCCTGTTGGTCGTTCCAGGCGGAAATTCACCAGCAATCCAATAGTGACTGGCCGTACATTTAAACGTATGCGAGCTATATGCTCCCTTATAACACTGCTAACTGGGCCAGTAGTAGCTAGGTATTGGCCCAGTACCGGCCAAGTAAGCCGTGGTATCAGGGCTATTGGTTTGTGAAGAATGCCACAGTGGCATCATATTCATATAAGCCTAGCTGCCATGAATGTACGTACAATAATCGATTCCGACATAATTGCAGCTGATTAGTTATTCAGAATCATCATCAGTGATCGCCCAGCTTCATACACTTGCATGCTTCTATCCACGATATGTGTATTTTCCTACAGTTGCAAAGTAAAGAGACATCCTTTGGTACATCCACATGACATGATCTCTGAACATGTTTTTGGTATAGGTGGCAGCGAAAGTAGCTGTAGAACTAACTGGCCATCTCTATATATCCACCTCATCTCTGTTACAGAAAGAAGGTCTGGAGAACGAAAATGAGCTTTGGTCCAGACACTTGCTTGGCATTGGGAAAGCATAATGCAGAAGGTTGCCGCATCTGACGTTGGTCGGAGAGTCTCTTGTGCACCTCATACACAAAACAGTTTAACTTGTGCCTCATCACCTGTATCTACATTGGAAATACCATATACTATACAGATGAATTTCTCTGCGGATCTTATAACATCTTATGTGAGTAGTCACATTCCCATGTCATTCAGCAGGTAGTGATGTTGTTAGAAAATCGTCCAGGCTATTTTCTTGCTGTGACCACTGAGCTGAGATACACTGTCACACCCAGTGCTGGCATGACACGTAAGTATTGCTTCCACTTGAGCGATGGGTATTTGCTTTCGAATCTCATGTATTGTAATGAATCTTTTAGAATTGTGGTTATTCCGGCTTTCATTGACAGATTTGAATATCACATTTTATCATACTGTGCTATCAAAAGCACAAGAACGTAAGTGTCACGCACTGACACGACAATCGGTTCCATATTTGCATGAATGCAGTGCAGAATCAAGCGGGTGGCAACTTCCTCATGACTGGCTTCAATTGTGAGACATCTAGTGCCATGTTGGAAGATTTCACTGCCGTATCCTCTTCAAATCCACCTGAAACTATCAAAGTTTTATCCTTTCTTGGAAAGGAACAAAGCAAGGTTCGCCTTGTTTTCTTGAAGTGCAATGAAGTTAGACCAATCAGATGGGAAAGGGACGTAGTTACTTTCTATTCTAAGGTGTAATGGCCATAGTCACTGCGTGAGTTTGACTCTTGTTCTGGCTTTGATTGATTTTCACCTATACCTGTCAAATGCAATGTCTATTCTGTCAAATGTTCTCCCCATCTTGTATACTGCTTCTGAAAATCTATTAGCATTTTCACCAAATGTCTTAACATCTGCTGGCTTTCCATGGGCCACCACCAGTGCTCGGCCATCAATCACCAAACGGGTTGGCCTAACGATTGAAACAGTTGGTAGTGTTAATAATACCTTTTCTGTTAGTACATTTTCTATCAGAGACTTGTTGGTTGAATGTATGCTGCTATTGGTTGTGGCGAGAGACAGCGGTACAGACATACGTTCATGCTGCATGATTGTGTCTAGATTAACATCACTCTCTGCTCTGTAGACTGTTATGATCCTTTGCAATATTATGTTCCTGCCCACCTTGACACAGTTCTGCTTGCCTTTGGTGTACTGGAGAACTGTATATAATGCGTTCAACACTAAGCAAAGATTCCTGGATATCAGGAGTGACTAGAACCTTGTGCACTATGTTCTATAGAGTGTTTGCTTCATTATGAGATACCATGCTGCTTTGGTAATGTGACCAATCTTTCTTCATCACAGTTATCCTTGAGCACCCTACCCTTGGTGGACTCACTGCGTGCGTGCGTGCGTGCGTGCGTGCGTGCGTGCGTGCGTGCGTGCGTGCGTGTGTGTGTGTACTGTGTACACATCATCTTCTTCACACATGGCTAACTTTAGCATTGCCTTAGTCTGAGACGATATTACATTCCTCAGAGTATATGATAAAGTTCATCTACGACGCCACAACTTCCCTTTCCAATTGAGTTCAGCCATTCAGTACTTTGGTCGGGAGACACTTGGCTGAAACCCCGATCAGCATCTTTGACCACAAAATTACCCTGTTGGAACTCATTAGGGACGTTGTGTGTGAGTGTAGACTGTACCCCCACCTGCCATAATTGGCATGACCATTTCTGAAGCGGTAAGGTAGCATACGTCTGAATGCATAGAGGTGGAGATCACATAGACCATCACATTGTGCTCTGGTAGAGAGGAGTAAGCTGCTAGCTATAGTCATGTATTCCCACCAGAAGAACTCTGCAGTTGGATCCTCAGTTTTCAGCAGTTTAACATATTCCACCATGCGCTGTTTAAACCTCTCAGAAGTCAGTTTATATACTAAGAGTGCAGTGTGCTCAGTCTCAAAGCGCGTCCTCTCAGACGTGAGATCTGCTCTTAATGCCAGTTTAACCCAATCCAGATGCGCATGCAGCGGTGAAAGCAATATTTGCCACAGAGCCGGAAATGTGAGTTTATGTATTTTAATAGCGTGTGCATAAGCTTTTGCTGCTACAACTTCCTGAGCAGCATTTTCACCAAAAGGTAACATTCTACCCACAGCAGCTGGCACAGTCACCAAGTTGGGGTATTAGTACATCCGTATACTAATCCACTGACCATTTGACTTCCATCAACTTTGGATAAAGATCATCCACTATTAGGACAACATGCTGCTGTTCCACCGTTTGCTACATGTAGCACTCTGTTCAGTGTATTGAATTCATGTGCAGGAACTCGTATTATAGGTCTTAGTGGAGAATGCTTCCCATCCCCATATGTATTGGTGTAAGATATTTGTCTCCACTAGCTGTGTGTATTATATTCTGCACAATACTAAATATTCTAGTTTTTCAGATAACCTCACCCTTATCATCATCCACAATATGTGCATCATCCTGCAGTAACCGTACAGGTTTAGGGATATATATATATATATATATATATATATATATATATATATATATATATATATATATATATATATATATATATATATATATATATATATATATATATATATATATATATATATATATATATATATATATATATAGATAAATATATATATATATATATATATATATATATAGAGAGAGAGAGAGAGAGAGAGAGAGAGAGAGAGAGAGAGAGAGAGAGAGAGAGAGGGAGGGAGGGAGGGAGGGAGAGGGAGGGAGGGAGGGAGGGAGGGAGGGGGGAGGGAGGGATGGAGAAAGAGAGAGAGAGAGAGCGAGAGAGAGAGAGAGGGAGGGAGGGAGAGGGAGGGAGGGAGGGAGGGAGAGAGGGAGGGGGAGGGAGGGAGGGAGAGAGGGAAAGAGAAAGAGAGGGAGAGAGCGAGAGAGAGAGAGAGAGAGAGAGAGAGAGAGAGAGAGAGAGAGAGAGAGAGAGAGAGCGAGAGAGCGAGAGAGAGAGAGAGAGAGAGAGAGAGAGAGAAAGAGTATTAGGTTCACAATCTATCGCTTTATCCCCACAGATATCTATCTTACCAGGCTTGAAAAACAGACATAAGTTTTTACACCTATCATTTTAGCATATGATGCATTTCCTGGAATTCAATATCACTGCACGTTTTCTTGTCGTTGTTTGACTGATTTTAGTATCCATAGTAGCCTAGCAAGTCAAGTTATATTACATGTGTATATACATTGGTAGACCCTACCTATAAAGTTATGAGTGAAACATACATCTAACAGACACATGAACCATTTGACAACGACTTTTCGAAAGGAACACAAATCGTGTGAACCAAAATACAGGTGGCCATTATAGACAGGCTTGCTTGTATTCAGCGATCACTGCTCATTCACTACAAAAGTTGCGAGTCACAAATTATCTGCTAGCTAACAATTAATTATGGGATAAATTATTAGAATAATTGGAGCAAAACATGTAGTTTTACAGTAATTTATTTCGGGAATTAAAAGGCATTATACGTTTGATCACATAGATTAGCCGAAAATATAGCCATTTATATAACTGTATAAGATATCATAGCAGACGACCAGGAGATAATTGTTCGACACTGATGTCTGAAGAACATGCATTTTCAATTAAATTGTCACTTTCTGAAATTACCCCGGGCCATGTAATATTAAAAAATTAAATATAATGGCTATGTATTAAACTTTTTCGATTTGAGGCCTTTATTTGATTTTTCCCGGATAATATACAGCTAGTTCCATTTGTTGAGTTCAACTTCCACTAAAATGTACCGTTTAAGGCTCTTCGTATGAACAATAATACCTTTACCCACGTAATGCTCCCTAAATATGGCCGCCATTTTTAATTATGCGTTAACGGGTTAATCAGCCAAAATCGAAGCCGGCATACAGCAGATTTGGATTTAGCTCGCCTTAATACTCCTAGTGTATTATTGTGATGGTATCACGCAACAAAAAGCAGGAATGTGTGAATGCTCGTCAGTCTCTGTTTGCCTCTCATTCGCTTGAAATCAAACATATCATTATTTCAACATCCTTCAAAAAATTGATTTGCTTTTGTTAAACTTTGTGAATGTATTTAATATCTCCACCGATGTCACGCAGAAACGTGCTGCCGTAGTGGTCCTAATTGCTGAATGATCATAGCGTAATCTACCTACCCCGTGGTTTATACCTGCAGAATGCATACTGTAATACGAACCTGTTTAACTATTTGTTGTACTGAAAATGATTTGTGCTGAGTTTTTCCCATATAAATACAATATTGATAATTGCTTTTATTCATTTATGTAGTTCTTTCTGTGACAATTTACATTCTAAATGTTTCGACAGCTTGATTCAACAAAGCTAAATGCGCCTTAAGTCTTATATAATTTGTTTGATTTTGGAAATAACATATTGACGTAAAAGTCGATTTTGTCGCTGGGAGCTCTCTGCATTGTCGGATTTAATCAACTATTCGAAAATAATTAAGTCAGAAACTCGCCTATAGTAGGATAAGTGGCCCATATCATAATAGTGAATGAGCTTGTTAAATGAACAGCGTGAAACGGTTATGTGAGTTTGATATGGCAAATACTGGCAATTGAAATGCGTTAATTGCCTGCGGGATTTCTCCGTCGAGCCGGTCACGATTTTGTAAAGATCACGAAAATATATCTGCCCTCTCATCTTTCGCTGGCGTTGTTTACGGTTGTCCGACAAAACGCTGCTCAAATGTCAGTAGCAGATTAGCTAGCCGAAAACAGACTGGTATCAGTGGCCAAATCGTCGTGCTTTTGTTAATAAAATTGTTTAAATTTATCTTTCATTATCTTGGTGAATAGGCAGCTATTCCAAACATGATGCGCCAGCCGACCCCGGTGCGTGCGACAAATAAAAGGACAGGCGGCGTGAGGGAAAAGATTTCACGGAAGCCCCTATTTAGTCAGTCACATTCGTTCGAGGTAACCGTTGTTCTCTCAATGTTTGGTGCCCAGCGTCGCGGCTATTAAACACCGGATCATTACGCCGGATAGGTTTGCTAATCGGCGCTTAAATAATCAAGTTTATAGAAAACTAGCATTCGTCACAAAATAGTTCCATCGTTTAAATAAGAAATGAGAAAATCGAAATTAGCGAATGGTATGGAAGAAAGCAGTTCAAATAACAGGCGGGGAAGTTGTGCAAATGTATTCGTTTATGAATAGCGAAGCACTTCACGGAGCATTCACCTAATGGCACCTCGGTTATTAGTAAGGAAGGGGTTGGGTGGGTGGCTGTGTGTGGGGTGGTGATGACGGTTTATATGCTGCTTGCATGGCCATAGCCTCACCACCATCATTGATCAATATAAAATACACTCGTAACTAATTGACCAATCAAAAATACACTCGTAACTCACTGACTAATCAAAAATACACTCGGAACTCATTGACCAAACAAAAATACATACACTCGTACTTACATTAATTGGATAAATAAATATTGTAACCGTGTCTAAGCGTAGTGCTATGATTGCATCCCGAAATACAGGACTTGACTTCTGAGAGCATTTAGAATTAAGGAAGGGCGAGGCTTGCTCAGGGAACCCATGCACCGGTAGTTTGCCGGTCTAAATATTAATATGCTTGCTAGTATTGGCTCAGGTAATGACTTGAGTGGGGAGTTAGCGACTGACTTGATATACAAAACACAGACCGGTTAAAGAGGATTAGAAATATATAAAAAGATGCTTTTACTATGGTTATGAAAATCGAATTGACAAAACATTGCAAGGAACTATTTGTTTTCCTTACTTTTTTCAATTAGTATGTGGATATTATGTTTATTCATAACAGTGTGAAAGACGCGTCACGTGAAAATCGCTCAACGGAAAAGGCCTATTACAAAGTGATGTGAATCCATAAGACAACCTGTGAAGCCATTATGCGTTTAAGTTAACTGCAGTGCACATATAATTGCAATCATGTTGGGAAGTAGATTTTGCTCCGTTTCTAACTTTATCCCGTCCATTTCTAGCTATGCCCCGTCCATTTCTAGCTATGTCCCGTCCATTTCTAGCTATGTCCCGTCCATTTTCAGTTAAGTCCCGTCCATTTCTAGCTTTGTCCCGTCCATTTTCAGTTAAGTCCCGTCCATTTCTAGCTTTGTCCCGTCCATTTCTAGCTATGTCACGTCCATTTCTAGCTATGTCCCGTCCATTTCTAGCCATGTCCCGTCCATTTCTAGCCATGTCCCGTCCATTTCTAGCTATGTCCCGTCCATTTCTAGCTATGTCCCGTCCATTTTCAGTTAAGTCCCGTCCATTTTTACCTTTATCCCATCCGTTTCTAGCTATGTCTCGTCCATTTCTAGCTATATCCCGTCCATTTCTACCTATGACCAGTCTATTTCTATGTATGTCGCGTCCATTTCTAGCTGTGTCCAGTCCATTGCTAGCTATGCCACGTCAAAATTCTACCTATGTGCCGTCCTTGTCTAGCTATGTCCCGTCGATTTCTGTCTTTGACAGTCCAATTCTAGCTATATCGGGTCAATTTCTAGCAACTAGCAATGACCCGTCCATTTCTAACTATGTTCTGTCCATTTTAGGTATGTCCCGCCCATTTCTAGCTATATCCAGTCCATTTCTAGCTATGCCACGTCAAATACTGTGGAAAATAATTAAAGCGAAAATACACAAAGTCTGTCACAAATGGCAGGTGAGTTGATGATACCAGCTGACATTAATGGGAAAGAGGGCATATTTAGTAATCCAACGGATCGATACAGGGATACATTAAGAGGTATGCCCCGCCCATTTCTAACCAAGCTCTGTCAGCATTTTAGGCTTGTTCGAATCGATTGTAAAGTTTGAAACCTGAATTACCAGCATCTTCATTTCACAGTTACTATACACGTAGGCTACACTGTTCACTATTTTGGAACTAATTTGATTGGGGTCTGGCAGCAATAGTTCCGAGCGCAATTAGTTTCAAAGTATTCAACATAATATTTATGGAACTTAAAATTCAGCAAGCACCTACAATTTGCACACAATTTCCGTGACGGAGCTACGCCATTCTGATTTGACGTTAGCTAACACGTGACGGAAGTGATTATGACGCCAGATGCTTGAGTGACAGATGAACATATTTCGCCATTTCGTTTGCTTTACATACCTGGCATCTTAGTTTGGCAATGGGTGAGGGGATGAGTGTTTTAAAAATATAAATCTATTTTAAAACCACTATCACAATGAACCACACCAAGAAACGTTCCGATTCGTTTTAACCCTTTGAACCCTGAATTCCTAATATCCAAATTTCAAGACAAGCCTAAAGGTAAGCTGTTTTAAACTTTTGAAACCTAATTTGGCATGAACCCATTGCTGCCATAGGTAGCAACAGCTCCAAATCAAAGTAGTTTCGGGATATTCAACAGGATAGGTTTTAACCTTTTAACCCTCAGATTTTTTCAAGAAAATTTCAATTTTCTTGGAGAAAATGTCCATTTGTAGGCCAAGAGAAGACTATTTTTGAAAATTTCCCACTGGAATGACGGGCTCGATCATCGAGCCAGTCATTCCAGTGGTAAAATTTTTAAAATAGTGTTCTCTTGGCCTGCAAATGGACACTTTCCATGACCACTGCAAAAGCCGTTTTCGGCCGTTTTGAGTGTTAAAGGACAATTCCAGGATTGGTAAAAGCGCACTTTATTTGAAAGACTGTTATATGACTAACATATTGGATCCTATATAAAAGAAGTAGACAAATAATACGAGTAATTATACCATCGTAAACATGAGACTATTTTGTCTCCCGGGCGGCGCCATTTTCTTGCAATAAGAGCGAGATTTCACGAGATCCTGACGTCATCACAGCACCAACGCCATCTTTGCCGAGCACGAAGGCTGTACAATATATATATATATATATATATATGCATGGAGGCATAATATGTGCTAATTTGTAATCGTTAGGCCATTGTCAGAGTTAAGCTAGAACGTTTTTCAAGTAATTCTAGTATCCGAAGTCGGTGGAGAATCGTTAACTCCTAGACCGTTGAAGCATGGATTCCATTTTCCCTATCCTATCAGAATGTGTTGATTTTGGTAACAATGCTACTGTAAGTCATTGCTCTGTACAACAGCAACACGTTTCAGCCAAATTTTTCCCCCCAAAATGTACCTCAGCACTATCTCTGTAAGTAGGCTATTACGCTTTTTACACCATGCGATAAGGGTTAAATGAAGTGGCACACTTGACCCGTGAGTATTGTCAAATTACTCAGCTGACTCAAGATACTGTTGTGTCTCAGGCAGTCTAAATATATATTCCAAGAAAACATATGATATGATAATATTGCCGGAACCACAGAACCGATTGTAATAATTCTGATACCTACCTATAGCTGCACATTCCAAGATTTATCCAATGCTAGGGATGTTAGAATCGACCTAGTGGTTCGAAAGATACACTCTGCGGGGAAAAAATAAGCCAACATAATTTCAAACAAAAATCTCAGGATGCGCTCTATCCATCATCCCATTTCAGAATGAGTATTAGACCTACAATGACAGAATTTGCTGTGCCGAAGCTTTACACAGTTATCACATAACGGCGAAGATTGCATCAAAACATTTTAATTATTGAAATTAACACAGCTTGCCGGGCAATATTAATTGGCGATGAAAATTCCCAGATTTTATGTCAAAATTTTAATATAATAAATGGTGATATCTCTGGCAATATTCTCGTGAGCAAAATTATAATTGGTCAGGCAAATAGCCATTTCTTTCAGCTCTAGGCACACTCCAATTTAATGACAATACGCAAAGATAGAGTCTGCGAGACAAAAAACATCTCATATTGGATTTTACCAAAAAAAGGATGACATATTCTCAGATCGTATCTCAGACGAATTAAAAAATATATATTCCAGTCTTTTGAACCTCTTGTCCGATATTAACATCCATTATATCATATTAATCCCGAGGTCGGCATCTATTTAGAGATCCTAGAATCATTGGAATAGCTACAGCGGTTTGTTTGCTATTATCATTTACCTATACTTCCTTAAATATATATACCCGCATCTATTGGCCTGGCTCCTACAGTAATTAGCAATAGCTGACGTCGCTAGACACGATAAAATGGCAGCGCCCTGAATTGCGAAAAATGGTCAATTTTACCGACTTTATCTAGCGATAGTTGGTTACGCTATTTCTATCTGGTTATTATTCTGGCGCAATATCATTAAACATGTAATAATCTTTCAAATAAAGCACACATTTTATTATCCCGGAATTGTCCTTTAAAGAGTTAAATTGTAACTTATATTTTGGTGTTTGGGATTTCGCGTTTGAATGGTTAAGCCAGCATCAGCGTTGATGCTTTTAAAATATCCAACCAATTTTGACAATATGATAGGATTGTGAGCAATAATTATCATTCTGTAAACTAATTCATTGTGGATATAGTTATCAGCATGGAGAAAGCTGTAGTTATTACTCACGGCACATAAGACCGGACTGAGTATTGTGGTTGGTGCCGTCTCTCTGTCTGCGTGGCTGTCTTCTTGTATGTCTGTTTGTCTCCCCGTTTTTCTGCAGCATATCTCCAGGACCCAAGAAGTTAGAATCACCACATTTGGCACATACAGCCGCGTTGTAGCTGCCTAGGGAAATTTGAAGGTCCCGGTCAAAACGTCAAATATTTAGGTCACCAAATAACTAAGTTCATGCCGGAATGCACGTTTTTGGCTATTCGGGAGTAGAAGACAGTAAGTTCGCCAAATTTTGCACATAAAATCGTATTGTGGTGGCTAGAAAGACTTGAAGGTTCAGGAAAAAAGGTCAAATATCTAGATCGCGGGGTCGCTAAGTACGTACGGGAATGCACACTTTTACCATAACTCGGAAATGCAAGGACCTAGAATCACCAAATTTTGTACATACACTCAAATTGTGGCAGGCTTGAGAGTTTAAGTTTCAGCGCAAAGCGTCGAATAGCTGCGTCACGGGGTCGCTATATGCATACAAGAATACTGATTTTGGATGAGAATTCGGGAGCGCAAGAAGGTAGAATTACCAAAATTGGCATAGTCATTCAAATTATAGTGGGCTAGAGATACCTTGAGTTTCAATTCAAAGAGTAAATATATAGGTCACGGGTGACAAATGGACCTTTCCAGTTTATCCATCCACCACATAACGTCATAATCAACTACTGGATATGTATGATGAAACCATAATCAATTACGTCATGAATGACGTAGATAAGTACGTCACAAAACCATAATTGAAGACGGACTAAGCGTTGTTCTACGATTTGGACGTCTTTACTATTTAATAAACATTCTGTTGAATATTCTGTTGAATATTTTGAAACTAATTTGACTGGACGCTGTTAATGCCATAGGCAGCAACAGCGCCCAGTCAAATTAGTTTCAAAATATTCAATAGCTTACCTTATAGTTTTCTGGAAATTGATAGTCATGGAGTTCAGAAATTCATCGATCCCAACACAATGGAGGTATGGGTGGAGCCTAGATAGAGATGGGTGGAGCATAGCTGACACTAGAAACGTCCATTGCATCGGTAAAATAGAGTGTGCATGCTTGAATCAGCACACCCTTCATGTGCAGTCTAGTTATTTATATGTCTTGTAACGCGTATACAACTGGAATTTTAGATTCGTGAATTCCATTCACATGACGTATGACAATAATTCTTATTTTCGAAATGATATTTGTGGAAGCTATTTCTTTCTATGACACCAAATTGTTACAGCAGCAATTTATTCCAAAATAAAAGCCATCACTTCTTCCATTGATCTTTTGCCATCATTGTGATAAGGGATAAATGATTGACAGGGTCGGCTGGGATATGAAATCTACACCATGACCAATTTATCAGGACACCATTCAGGTAAATCAATTTCAAATTATTCTATTTAGTCCCAATTGAGTTGTTATTTCAAAGGTAAGAGAGCCCCTTTCAAACGGGCATCGCAAATAGTCCTTGCACGAATTTTAATACCTTCACATGCACGTGTAAAATACATGATCAGAGGAAATATATATCTTCCAAATTTAATCGATGTTTTCTTTTTGAGCAAAGAAAACTCTTAGCTATTTTTTCCTAAGAATGAACGAGGGGCGGTACATTGTCAAGTCTCACGAACACCCTGCCTGAGAGAGGTGTAAATTCCTATCATAACATACGTGTAAATAAGCGTTGAATTAGGACTACATTATAAAGTTGTGAATAGAAATTAAGATTTTACGAGACATTCTGCTCCACACGTTCCGTCTTGTTTAGAATCAACATGAGTACTAATGCGCTAGCTGTGTGTGTTTGGCCATCATTCATTAGCAGGAGTAATACCAATAAGTCGCTTTATGAGGCCACAGAAGACGAAATGCCCATCCCATTATTTGAAGAGAGGACATTTTTTTCATGCCCAGAAGTTCCACCTGTTGGACTTGAATTGATGACCCTGTTACTTAGCGGGAGGGTGGTACTATACGGTGGTGGGTGGGAGAGAGAGGAGAGGTGGGGGAGTGAGTGTGGCAGAGAGAGAGGGGTGGCGGAGGGGAGAGCGAGATAGGCTGGGTGGGGGGGGGAACGATGGATGGAGAGCGATGGACAGATGACGAGAGGGAGAGAGGGGGAGATGGAGTTGGTGGGTGAATTGGATTCGTTGAGAAAAAGAGGGGAGTGATGGAGGAGAGAGAGAGAGAGAGCGAGAGAGAGAGAGAGAGAGAGAGAGAGAGGGGGGGGGGAGTGAGAGAGAGAGAGAGAGGGCGAGAGAGAGAAAGAGAGAGGGAGAGGGAGAGAGAGAGGGGAAGGGGAGAGAGAGAGAGCGAGAGAGAGAGAGAGAGGGCGAGAGAGGGGAATTCTGAGGGACGGAAAAGGGAGAGGGAGCTTGGTGAGTGGAGTGAATGAGAAAAATATGAGGAGAGAGTGAGAGAGAGAGAGGGAGGGAGGGAGAGAGAGAGAGAGAGGGCGAGAGAGAGAGAGAGAGAGAGAGAGAGAGAGAGAGGAGAGTTAGTGAGACAGAGAGGTTGGCGAATGGAGTGAATAAGAGAAAGCGGGAGAGTCAGATGGCGGAGCAAGCGAGGCCTGCGTGATGTTAACTTCAATTTGCCAGGGAGAGTATCCTCTCAAATATATTGACATTTATTTGGATGCAGAAATTTGTACCTGTTTTGCAAAAAAGAATTCTGTTATTTTGAGTGAACTAGCCAGTTACCCTCCCCCACCCCTCTACCACCACCACCACCACCACCAACAACAACAATAACTAATGGTCCTTCATATAAGACCTAACCATTTAATGTAGCTAGCCATATCAAAGCGATGGTTTTAAGATTCAGAATATAAGAATTTATTTATCAAACCATTTAATAGATCAACTGATGGAGTTCAGATGCGATATAATCCCTTAAATGCAATAACTGCCTTAGCCCATATTAATCTTGTATTCAGTATTGTTGATCATGGACATTATTGATACACAGCTTGATTTCCAGTGCCATTGTCTGCTCAACGGCCTCTGGGGATTCAAGGAAAAGAGGAATAAGTACATATCTGAGAAATTAGAATCCGGCTTTATGCCAATCTTTTAAAAATAAAATATTGTCTTGTGAACCCGTGATACCATAGTAATCCCATTAAACAGTCCTCACGAGATGGCGTTGTTTTATCCGGATTTGTGTCATTCGTGTCCATCTTTTGTGTCTCAGTAATCGTTACTACAAGCCGATTGTGTCTGAGTGTCTCCTCGAAACGATATTGTTCAATTAAACTCCATTGCATGTTTTATTAACCTATCGACCCTGTGGTAAAAGTCAACGACGTGCGTGAGAGAAAATCGGATTGATGCTAAGACGATCAAGATGTTTCTAGCTTGGGAACCAAAACACATTCGACTGGAGCGATTGAATGGGCAACTGTCAGAAGCAATTAACGGATGGAAACGATCGTAGTCAGCTAATTTCAAAAAGACGCCGTCACATGTCAATAATGGCCTAACATCTTTCCTCATCCCCTTGTACTGAAATCTTGTACATCGCAAACGTTTTGGGGGGAATTGAGCCTCTGTGGATTTTTGTCAATAGTTACCATTCTCTGTTTCCCCTCCCATTAATGCATGTGCTTAATTGTGTGGCTGCTTCTCAAGCAAGCAAGCAAACATGACCGACCATGATCGTCAACAGTGCGACGATCAAGCAAGAATAGTACGCCTATTTAGATACTTTCTAGAACACAGTTACTTGAGAAAGAACTTTCATTTTCTTGACAAACGCATCTGTGTTGAAGAAGACGATTAACTACGCGCTGATTCGCTGGTTTGGTGTTTTTGAAGACATAATAGAATCAAATAAGGGAAATGTTTTCCCAACAAGTTTGCGCTTAAGTTGTGCAATTTTCTATACTTGCAGAAGTGTAACCTGAGTTGGATTAAAGTGTGGAGTCGCATTCCTTAAAGTGGTTTTACTACAGTTGTCCATACTATAAAGAGAAATAGTAAAAAAGAAGAATTACATTTATTTTCAACAATTAACTTCAGCAAGAAAATCAGATGCAATCTTAATATATTTTCAGAGTATGAGAGTTCGACAATTTAATACACGTTGCATGTATTCGTCTACATAAATATGTAGTCAAATGTATTTCGTCACAAGGACAGAGTGCGCCCAAACAAGCTTTCGTAATAATAATAAGGCGCGTGGGAATGTGATAGGGAAATACAGTGATTAAAATCATGGCATAATCGGTGCCGTAAACAATTCGATTGCGGTCGAAGATGCATTCAAATCTAGAAAACCTGTAATTCTTTATCAAACAGCCATAATCTCACAGAATGGACTACCGTCAAAATCATACACCTTTCTCAGTTAGCGATATCCTTGACCCCCATAAATTCAAAGGGACTAGCCCAGCTTCCTGCTTTGAACAGATTGTAAGCTATGGTTACGATCAGGTGATGCTATCCGGCTTAGACATGGTTACACACAATACACAGACTCATTGCAGTGATAGAAGCGAGGATGACATGATGGGAGATGATGGCCAGGACAAGGAGGATGTGGATAACAACACGGATATCAAAAGAGAGGATTCAATTAATTCACATCAGGACGTCATGGGTAAATATATAGATACATTGCTTGTATTGTGTTTATATTAGCAAGGCTAGGTATAAATCAGTGACCGCATGATCAATATAGACCAATTTTGCATATGGATCAGTCAGTACCGTTATAACACTAACCGATCTGGTTCGATAACTGTGACTCATAAAAAATAATTAAGGAAATATTAAAACGTCACTTATTACTTATTTCATCACCCAATTGGTGTAATAATTTTGAAAGGTGATTGCTGAATATGGAATTGATTTAAACCTTTACTACTTTGTACGACCATCCACAAACGGAGTCTACAGTTGTCTTGCGAATGGTTCAAAATTTACAGGCGAAAAGAAGATTATTTTTAAACCTACCAGTAGAATGACTAACCTAATACACGACCTAGTAATTCCAATGGTAAAATTTCAAAATCGGTTTATTCTGGCCTGCAAATGGCCATTGACTAAGTGACGTTTTTGACATTCTTGACAAATGTTGATCATTAAAAACTAATTATCATGATAATTTGATATACTAGGATATAGATGGGCCGAGATGGATCTGGATACAGAACATTTGATTGCTTTTATAAGCTGACTAGATGCCAGGATCTGTGTGTTTTCCGATATACTCAATCAGTCTGATTTAGCCTCAAAAAGGTTACTTTCTAGCCCTGTATTATCTACACTCAGTTAAAGCTGTAATCAGGTGACTATCTGTCTTTTTACGTGGTAGTCCATTAAGACAGTGGACTTATTTTTACTATGACGTTGGATACTTTTTTTTTTAACATATTTTATTGCATATATTACAATGGGATTGGGCACAAGTTGTTCGAAACTTAGAAAAGCCCTCTCCCTATAGAAAAAATTTATAGGCGGCAAACATAAATATATACACAAAATAACAAAGTAAACGTATACTCAGATTAAATACTATAATACATGTACATCATATTGAGTATGTATATGATCGAGAGAGAGAGAGAGAGAGAGAGAGAGAGAGAGAGAGCGAGAGAGAGAGAGAGAGAGAGAGAGAGAGAGAGGGGTATAGTGAAGAGAGATCCAGAGAGGATAGTGAGACCAATAATTTTACCCAAAAGCAATATTTTCATGATGCCCACCATAGCAAAACGCCCAAGGGCCATTCGCAGGCCAAGGGCCAGATTTGCTCACCTGGATCATTTGCACTGGAAAATATGGAAATTTGGGTTGAAAGCTTTCAAGATACTTTGGGAACAGATCAAATCCATCTCATTAAACAAGCTGTTAATTGCTCGTCACAAGGTCAATATCAAAGTTAAATATCTGTCTATGAATCTGAACTTCAACGTTTGAACTTACATTTTTAATATTTATGGAATTCCAAATCTGTCTCGTCAGCATATTTATATACCCGAAACAGTACTGGCACAATTATTGACACACAATTTAATAACATAATTCTGTATTTTATGTTCATAGGTTATCGGGTAACACATTCTTAAGCTCGACACACGACACAACAAGTTGCATGCAACAAGTTGGTTCCAACAGTACACAGGAACCAACAAGTTGCATACAGCATGTGTGCAACATCAAAAAGCGGCATACAATGTTATATGTCAAATGTCAGAATTAGTAACATATTATATGTCTCCTCGTTTATCGCGATTGAAGTAATCCTGTATTTTAACATTAAATAAACACCGATACTCCTTGTAAAGCTCAACTGCATTATGATATCATAATCAACTACGTGACGTGTAGGATGACGTCGTGTTCAATTACAACATGAATGACTCGATTTAGTCCGTCTTAAACGCTTAATAGGCTGACACGCTGTACGAATTGTATTTCTTCACTATTTAATAAACATACTTACAGCTTACCTGTATAGTTTTCTGGAAATTGATAGTTTGGATATCGATCGATCACAACACTGGCAAAGTGAGGGGGTGGAGCTTAGCTAGAGATGGGCGGGGCATAGCTAAAACTGGAAAGGTCCATTTATTGGTCGCATAAAATGTTGAATGAAAAAGATGAATGAAACCGATACACACGGGCCAACTTGTTAGATACACCCTGCTGGATGAAAAAATGGTTGAAAACGTTGGATGCAAATAGGACACTGTTCTATTGTTTTCAGCCAACGTTTTGTTGCATACAACTTGTCATAAGTGTGTATAGAGATTTAACTAGCAGAAAATAGTATCATAATATGAATCAATCAATAAAAAGTAAATAAATAAATAAATAAATAAGTAAATAAATAAGTAAACAGCTAGAAAATAAATAAATAGGTAGAAAATAAATGAATAAATAAATAAATAAATAAATAAATAAATAAATAAATAAATAAATAAATAAATGAATGAATGAATGAATGAATGAATCAATCAATCAATCAATCAATCAATCAATCAATCAATCAATCAATCAATAAATAAATAAATAAATAAATAAATAAATAAATAAATAAATAAATAAATAAATAAATAAATAAACGAACGAACGAACGAACGAACAAAAGAACGAACGAATGAACACGAATGAATGCATATTCTATTCTAATATAAACCTACATTGCGGCGGATGAATACAATATGGATGTTAACTTTCTCGAATCTCGTTTCATTTTTCCGGGCGTATTTGTATTGAATAAACGTGTGGCAATTCAGGCATCATTGCGTGTTTGACATATACCGATATGAGTAGAACACATACAATATGTACTTATATACCTAGGATATGATTTATCTTTAACCATTTAATGACTGAATTTGTTCAAAAAATTAAAATATTTACTTATTGAATGTTCATTTGCAGGCCAAGAGAAGACTATTTTTGAAAATTTACCACTGGAATGACTGGCTCGGTTATCGAGCCAGTCATTCCAGTGGTAAAATTTCAAAAATATTCTTCTTTTGGCCTGCAAATTGACATTTCTCAAGACCCCTGCAGAGGCCGGTCTTTTCCGGCTTCGTCCTGAAAGGGTTAAAGATGAAGAGTCATAATGAAATGAAGAACCTTTCTGATTAAAAGAAATATTAAGTAAATTATTCATGTTTGTAATTTAGAACAGGTAAGCGCTCCTTACTTTGTTTTGCGGCGTCAATTTCCTTACCCAACGCCTACAACACAATAAACTTACTGAGTTGATTTTATTTAAACATATTGCACATAAAGCAAATTGTGATTATGTTAAAAGTTCTATCAACTTACTTTCCCTTCTCTGGAAAGGAAAAGGGAAAGTAAGTTGATAGAACATTTACTCTAAATATATAGCAATAATAATAATAACAACAATAATAATTATATTATTAATAATAGTAATAATAACAACAATGCTAATATTAATTACTGTAATAATAACAGTCAATCAATCAATCAATTAATTAATCAATCAACTATACGAGCAGATATTCCACAGATCGTTGGTCTATTCAGCTAGCTAAAGCAAGACACAATAAATCAATCAGTCAATCAATGACAAGAGTGACCAATCAATTAGTCAAGCAATTTAGTATTCACCAGGTCAATCATTCTATCAGTCAATCAATCAATTGATCAATGAATCAGTCGCTCAATCAAATCATTGAATCAAGCACCTAATCACCTGATCGATCACTTAGTCAAACAGTCACTAATTGAGTCACTAAATCAACAAATCAATTAATCATTGAACACATCAATCAGTGAATTAATCATCACTAGATTAATTAGTAATCAGACCATCCATCCATCAATCAATCAATCAACCATTCTATCAAACAACCAATCAATCAATTAATTACTGATCAGACAACCAACTTATCAATTGCTCGCTCAATCGATCGATACATAGTTGATTGAGACCATAATCAATCCCACATATGATAGCTCAGCCAATTAGTCAATCAAACGATCAATCACCAGATCAACCATTCAATCAATACATAATTTAGTTAGTTAGTCAATTCCTAAATCTAACGTTGTGCTGCTTACTCTGTCATTATAAAGATAAACGACATCTACAAACGACGATAGATAAGTAGCTAGGTAGGTAAGTTGGTAAGTAGGTGGTAATATGGTTAACGTTCTGGCTCAGAGATTTAAAAAAATTGAAAATATTTCTTATTTATTTTATTGCCTAAGATTTGTTATTTTTTTCTATTGAGGTGAAATGGCTTTTAAAATGTTGGACAATTTAAGATGACAATGTGTGTCCAGTAAATTTAGATTTTACCAATCTATCACGTAGATTCAGATTTTTCTTAAGTGCTATTACTGGACGCAAGTTGAGAGGTTGTCTTAAATTATTCTGTAATTTATGATATTCATCTTTCAAAATTTCAACATTTTTTCGATTATATGTCAGTGCGAATGGAATTATTTCACGCTGTTCAGCAAGACCTGGGTCCACAATTATACCCCTCGGCCATCTTGTTTCTAATTGCTTAATCCAAAATGATTCTCTAAGTTTCCTTTGTTTATCAGTTTCTTCAGCCGTATTAGAGAGAGGTGGTTGTTCAATAGGAATAATTTCGAAGTCCTGGGCGACAAGGAAGGTTAAAGTGTTCAGCGACATGTGTGTCTTTTTCATGTCCATTATCGTAAAGGTGCCTAGTAGCTCGCCATCTTAAAGGGCATTTAGTCTCACTGACACATTGCTTTTGGCATAATTTCCAAGATATTACATAAATCACGTTTGCGGAATCGCAAACTAAATCAGACTGAATTTGGAATATTTCTTTATTCTGCAAACTATTAAATGTTTTTTTGATTTGGGAGAAGTAGGTCTAATTTACACCATTTCATTCCACATTTCCGAGATTCTCCTACGCCTGTACTTGGACGATTGTGACGCTTTTAGCTTGATATTCGGGTCCTGATTGTTCAAAGTTGCGAAAAATTCGTTAAATTCTTCCTTTGAATGATGCCAAAAAATGAAAATATCATCGAGGTACCTGCGGTAAAAGAGTGGCTGCTTCGGACATTTGATATGCTCATCCTCCTCCAACTCTGCTACACAGATGTTGGCAAAACTTGGACTGAACCGTTTACCGATTGTGCAGCCACAAATTTGTTGGTATGTTTCACCCGCAAATTCAAAATCATTGCGCTTTAAGCTTAGCTGTAATAGAGCTAATATTTCGTCAGTGGGTGAGTTGTTATCTGGGTATTTTTCAAATGCATTACTGATAGAATTCAGACCTATTTCGATATCAACCTTTGTGTTCATAGCATCGATGTCGAGTGTAATCAAAAGTGAATTTGGTGGTATCGCGATCTCAGAGACCTGCGATAGAACGACTTCAGTAGTTTTCTGAAGCTGAAATGCCTATTCGCAATTTGTTGTGGGTGGGTAGGTAGGTGTATTAGAATCTATATATTTGTCATTTGTATAAAGTAGTGTACGTCCCATCATGCTACAATTGTTTCTTAATTTACAATATTCTCATTTCTTTTACCTGCTGAGTAAAAAATTCTGGATCTGATTAATGAGATTTTCTAGTACTATTTACAAGATTTTTCTTAAAGAGAGAAATGAATGGAGCAGTTTTAACACATGCCTTCCAAATTGTTCCATAGATGGATAACACTTGAAAGAAACGAATCTTTGAATACTTCAAGTCGGCAGTTAGGTGTTATAAAATTACCCGTGTCTCTTAAGTTATAATTTGAATTGTCGCCTACTCTTGCTGGACCGGTATTTACTTAGTGTATCCCTTAGCTTCACATGGAGAACAGTAATTCAAAAATATGTCAATGATGAAATGTACCTAACGAAGGATATCCAGTTTTAGCTATGCCCGACCCATCTCTAGCTAAGCTTTGTCCGTGCTGGGATCAATCGATCCATGCACTCTCTAAATCTCAATTTCCAGAAGACTATACAGGTTAGCTGTTGAATATTATATTATATTATATTATATTATATTAGCTGTTAAACTAATATAACTGGGTGTTGTTGCTGCCTATGGCCAAATTAGTTTCAAAATATTCAACAGAATGTTTATTAAATAGTAAAGACATACAATTCGTACAACGTCGAACTATTACGTGCTTAAGACGGACTAAATCAAGTCATTCATGCTGTATTTGATTATGACGTCATCCTACGCGTCACGTGGTTGTTTATGCTGTCATATAATCGATGAATAAACTGGAAAGTATGTCAAAATGTTTAAGAAGATGGCGTGCAAGAATATGCTGTAATATCTAATGACTTAGGCGCGTGAGTGAAGGTGTGGTATATCATATGCAAGAGTCCATATTACAGTAACTTCCACATAGTTATGATTGGTACCTTTAAGCCGGCATGTGCATTTTCAGATTTGAGAATTAGATGGAAAATGAGTGTTTCCTGATTTCTGACGTTCTAACAAAATATGACATGATGGTCATTGGATTATATCATACTATATAAGGATCAAAGAGCATATTATAGACTTTTATCCACGCTCATTGGTAAGATAACATCATTAATGTAAAGGGAAACACGGAGAATTTAATGTACTTTGAATAAGCACCCAGGCTTACAATTCTCGTTATGGTTATCTTACATTGACCATGTTTGTATGGTGTTCCCTCTCTCACACACAGCGAAAACCAACAATTAATATGTATGGGCCATGTTTCAACAACGGCCCCCCAACATCTCCTGCCACGCGCAATCCTCTCCAGCTGTTGCCATGTATTGCCTGTTCACTGATGCCGGTATTCTTTGGCCTCCCTAGCTTTCTTCTTACCTGGGGTGTCCAGGTCAGTGCTTGTTTGGTTGTGTTGGCGACTGAGTTTCTCAAGGTGTGGTAAATCCATCTCCATCTTCTCTTTAGAATTTACTCTTCTGTTTCCATTTGTGATGGTCTCTGGCAAAGGTCCTTGTTGTTGACAGTTTCTGGCCAGCCAATCTTTATACTTAGTGACGGATATTCCAATTTTAATGACAGAGTTAAACATCTTAATGATTGTGACATCATCTGACTAGTGACATGGTTGACTCCGGTGTCTTCTAGCTATGCTCCGCCTAAGTTTTGCGGCAGTTGGGATCAATTTATATACTTTGAACGCTGAATTCCCAAAATCTCAATTTCAAAGTAACTATACCGATAAGCTGTCGGATAATGTAATGCTAATTTACAGCTGCCTACGTCAGCAAGGGCTCCCGATCAGGTTAGTTTGAAACTATTCAACAGAATGTTTATTAACTTGTAGATCCACCAAAAGACATACAATTCGTAACGGAATGTTTATTAACTTGTAGATCCACAAAAGACATGCAATTCGTACACTTCATGACGGACCTTCCAATTTTCATGACGTAATTAAACCAATTAATGATTGTGACATCAACAGTGAAGTAATTGACTATGCAGTCAAATACTTGAGTGACAGATCGGACCCCCCATTGTCAACTATGCCCAGGCCGTCTCTTAATACAAGTGACATGCTATGGTATATGCAACCTGGAGCAACAGTATGGCGTGTTTTGAAACAGGAGATATTCTAACCACTTGTCTTGGAGAAACGTCATCCGTTTGTTCATGTAGTTTGTCATGTAGCGTTGACTGCGCATATTAGGTATTTGCCTGTTTTACATATGCTTTTGTTCTTATTTATAGGTTCTAGTTAAACTGTTGTATTATGCCAATTTTCTATGTAACATTTTAGATCCATCTATGGTCAAAACGTAATTTCGTTCCGTACCAATACATTTCCTTTGATCACAATATCCTCCTCAGGTTCTGGGTGACAAATATCTGGATCTTACTCAATCTAGTCTTGCTTGTTCGCCATGTCTTTGCTCCATACAACAACCCAGACTTTATGTTAGGGTTGAACTGGCATACCTTTGTGGCGATACTGATTTCCTTGCCGCTCCAGACTTTGCTCAATAAATTAAACGCCGTTCTTGCCTTGCCGATTCTGGTTTTCATGCTCTGTTTCACTTTCCAGGTATCTAACGGTTTCAATTTCCTCAAGTGTCGCTCCCAACCTTGACACATAGAAACGACACAATAAAGGATCTTGTCAAAGCAAAGTCTCCGTTCCCTTTTGCATCATGACAGCTGACAGTATTACAATCACACTTCATTATATGCGAACCTACTCTATATACATACAGAAGATATTCATACCTTATATACATGCAGAAGATATTCATACCCTATATACATACAGAAGATATTCATACATTATATACATACAGAAGATATTCATACCCTATATACATACAGAAGATATTCATACATTATATACATGCAGAAAATATTCCTACCCTATATAAATACAGAAGATATTCATACCTTATATACATACAGAAGACATTCCTACCCTATATACATGCAGAAAATATTCCTACCCTATATAAATACAGAAGATATTCATACCTTATATACATACAGAAGATATTCATACCCTATATACATACACAAGATATTCATACCCTATATACATACAGAAGAGGTTCCTACCCTATAGACATACAGAAGATATTCCTACCCTATAGACATACAGAAGATATTCCTACCCTATAGACATACAGAAGATATTCCTACCCTATAGACATACAGAAGATATTCCTACCCTATAGACATACAGAAGATCTTCATACCCTATATACATACATAAGATATTCGTACCTTATAGATATACAGAAGATATTCATACCCTCTATATATGAATAAGATATTCATACCGTCTATACATGCAGAATATATTCATACCTTATATACATACATAAGATATTCATACCATATAGACATACAGAAGATATTCATACCATATATACATACAGAAGATATTCATATCCTATAGACATACAGAAGATATTCATACATTATAGACATACAGAAGATATTCATATCCTATAGACATACAGACGATATTCATATCCTATAGACATACAGAAGATATTCATATCCTATATACATACAGAAGATATTCATATCCTATATACATACAGAAGATATTCATATCCTATAGACATACAGAAGATATTCATACATTATAGACATACAGAAGATATTCATATCCTATAGACATACAGAAGATATTCATATCCTATAGACATACAGAAGATATTCATATCCTATATACATACAGAAGATATTCATATTCTATATACATACAGAAGATATTCATATCCTATAGACATACAGAAGATATTCATACCTTATATACATACAGAATATATTCATACCATATAGACATACAGAAGATATTCATACCTTATATACATACAGAAGAGGTTCATATCCTATAGACATACAGAAGATATTCATATCCTATAGACATACAGAAGATATTCATACCTTATATACATACAGAAGATATTCATACCTTATATACATACAGAAGATATTCATACCTTATATACATACAGAAGATATTCATATCCTATATACATACAGAAGATATTCATACCCTATATACATACAGAAGAGGTTCATACCTTATATACATACAGAAGAGGTTCATACCTTATATACATACAGAAGATATTCATACCTTATATACATACAGAAGATATTCATATCCTATATACATACAGAAGATATTCATATCCTATATACATACAGAAGATATTCATACCCTATATACATACAGAAGAGGTTCATACCTTATATACATACAGAAGATATTCATACCATATAGACATACAGAAGATATTCATACCTTATATACATACAGAAGATATTCATACCTTATATACATACAGAAGATATTCATATCCTATATACATACAGAAGATATTCATACCTTATATACATACAGAAGATATTCATACCCTATATACATACAGAAGAGGTTCATACCTTATATACATACAGAAGATATTCATACCATATAGACATACAGAAGATATTCATACCTTATATACATACAGAAGAGGTTCATACCTTATATACATACAGAAATATATACACAAATACAAAATATTCTTCACTCCAATATATCCTTTGCTAGAAAATATGCTGGCAGCACAATACATTCCTTAGAATTCATGTGTAACATAATAAAAGTTTCACGACAAGGATAATTTATAATTGCCCGGTGTTATTAAAATTCCTATAAATAGAGAATTTAATGGATGAATCCAGTTTTAGCTATGCCCCACCCATCACTAAGTAAGCTCCACCCATCACTAGCTAAGCTCCACCCATCACTAGCTATGCCCCACCCATAACTAGCTATGCCCCACCAATCACTAGCTAAGCTCCATCCTCGTTTTGTCGTTTTTTCCCGAATCTCAATTTCCAGGAAACTATGCAGGTGAGCTGTTGCAGATTTTGAAACTAATTTGACCGTGTGCTGTGGCAGCCTATGGCAGCAACAACGCCCAGTAAAATTATTTTCAAACTATTCAACAGAATGTTTATTACATATTAAACAGATTGCCGGACTATTACACGTCTAAGTCTGACTTAGAAACGGCATTCATGACGTAATTGATTGTAACGTCAACCTACACGTGACGTAATTCGTTATGACGTCATATATTTGAGTGACAGATTGGATTCTTCTATTGTGGTTTCATCCGCATTCTGCTGATTTAGTATACATCGCGTGTAAATAGGTCAGTCTATTATACTATTGTTCTGTAAGAATTCGTTAAGGCCGTTCAAGAATTGACGTATTTGATGTTGATGTCATATATTCCATACTTTAGTAACAGATCGATCCCTACATTACGACAGCGAACTGACTGGAGACTGTCATTGCCTCATGACCACACAAGAACAGATCCAAATCACACCAGCCAATACATATTTAACATACTATGTCCACGATTTCTTATACTACATTAAGATGAATTTCACTAAGTTCACACATACCTTACACCCGCGCCCCTAACACCCCCCCCCCCTCTCCACGCACGCACGCACGCACGCACGCACGCACGCACGCACGCACGCGCGCACACACACAGCCTCAAACCACCCACATCCACATTAATGGTATGGTAGTCTCGGAAATGTAGCTCAATACACATTTCCCACATTGACGTCATTACGCCGGGATTTCCCTAAATCAGCGCTCAGAACAAAACTGCTGGCTGGTACAGCAGCCAACAAGCTCTGCCCCGCATTAAGCTACTTTTGCACTACAATACACCGCAGTCTAAACCGTTCTTATGATAAACTAAAATCATTATATTATTTAAATCATATATCATTGGAAAGTGCATTCAATTGCCGAAACATTAATGCATTATTTTATATATTTTTGTAACGTTTTCACTGAGTTATTTGCATATATAAAATACACCATTCGACTTAGATTCATTAAATCAAGTAGACGATAGGGGATATTTTAAAATTGCAATCAACTGGATTAAATTTTACAAAACTATAAAAACTAATACAGAAATGTATAGAAAATCGGCTTAGCTTTCCAATGATATATGACTTCAATAATATTATGAACATAGTTGTTCATATGCACTGCTTAAAGAGCACTGTATCGGATTCCCATAGTAAAATAATGCTGTTTGCGTGTAGGCTATCGCGGTTACCGGCCGGAAGTGGTATGAGCGATGCATTCCGGGAAGGTATTTTTTCAAAATATGCTAATGGGTGAAAGGTGTATTGTTATTGTCACTACTGGCATCTTATTAAAGCCATCTATCTGCAAGATGTCAGCATTTGTATGCATATCAGTCCATGTGCGATACAGGTATACTAGCCGTAAAAGTGCAACTCCTTTTGAACGTATGCTACATGAATTGCGGAACTACATACTACATATGGAGTTGGTGATTCTGGTGTCCATGTAATCCTGGTCAGTGCACCATTATCAAACACCCGAGCGTAGCACTTTTTAGTCCGTCATAAACGCTTAATAGTCCGCCAAGTAGTACGAATCGTCTTTACCATTTAATAAACATGCTGTTGAATATTTTGAAACTAATTTGACTGAGCGCTGTTGGTACCACGGGCAGCCACAACACCCAGTCAAATTATTTCCAAAATAGTCAACAACTTACCTGTAAATTTTTCTGGAAATTGAGATTTAGAGAGTGCGGGGATCGATCTATCCCAACACGGACAAAGTGTGGGTAGAACTGAGCTAGAAATTGTCGGGGCATAGTTAAACGTGGATTCCTTCATTATCCCTGACAGCATGCATAGCCAGACAATCTCTTCACGGTAGCACCTGTTCAACATCTCCAGTCTTGTATCTGACTAGTAACAGTGTATTAAATTTATCTTAACCATTTCTGGGCACCGGGGAAGCACACATTCAGGCCACGTACACAAGCATCTGGAATATACCGAGCTTAGGGGACAGAGCTCAGTTTTATAATAATGTAGCAAAATATTTACTTAGTGTTTGATACATATCATGATAAACCTCAGAGCTAATAGTATATTCCTGAAACACATTACATAAGTCTGCAGTAGCAACATTACTGATTTCAGACCTAACTCTTTGGCATGTGCAAACCAGAAACGACACATTCATTATCGTGTAAATAACATTATCCTGGCTATTCGGATACTAATCTGACTGAGAGCTCTTGCTGCATGCCCGTGGAAAAAGCTCTCAGTCGAATTAGTTTCGAAATAATTAAAAGCATTCTTGTATCGTCATCCTGACCAGGTACTAGCATTTAAAGTGTTAACGCTTAAATCCTCCAGTCGATCTTGCCCCTAAATACAACCATTTTTTAACCCAAGATCTCGTCTAATCACGTGATCGATCTCGCGCAGATGTTAATATCAAGCTCCAGTGGCCAGCGTCCAGGACTGATAAGACAACAAGAGACCCGTAAATCGCTCGTCATTTTCGCCTGTCAGAATTGCAATTTACAAAATTGCTTCTTACAGGGTTGCGTGTAATATGTTTTACCAAACGAGCGTGCGGACTTCCTGTTATAAGCTGCGAATTGACGTGTCGGTTTAGTCATTACAGATGCCAACCCTGTTACTGTAACACAATTAACTTGTAATAACTATTGATTAGGTCTTAAAGGGGAGAGCAATACATAGGTCATATGTCTTGTATAAAACACGAAATTATACCAATTTATATAAGGCCTATACGCCTCCGCACCGCCACGCATCAATTAGTAAAGGGATTTCTCCAAAGAATATCATATTCACGGCTTTTAACAGAACAATGTCAATCACTATAGTCCAGTAAAGATTTCTGAAAAGCGTCCATAAAATACATTAAATGGCATTTTAAGATAAAAACTGCATGGGAACCCAGATGTTTAGAATAAGTTGGACATGATGCATCCAAAGATAATGGTTCCCAAGCTGAGTTTTGATATTTTGACCCTTTTCCTTTTATATTCAAGGATGGCTTCGAAATCCATTGGATTCTAGCTTAAAACATTTTTCGCATTTAATTTAAACAGTAATTGCGGCACAGTGGCTCATTATTATGGATTTAGGTTACTCCACAGATATATGCAATATTACGAGAAAAATAAACTGCTTGTTAAATAACAGGATTCGGTTACAAATATGTTGAGAACGTAATATACAATTACTAATATATTAGTTAGGGATGTTAGGGCATTATAGGGACTGTTTGGTTCAGATTCTTGGCACAGCACCAAATTTGGCCCAGATGTCACCCATACCATACTTTTTCGATCTACAACGTGTGCCAAGATGGGTAACCCCCAGGGCCTCCATCTTGGCGAAATCCAATATGACCGCCACCCGGATTAGAGGTCTACCGTAGTTAAATAAAACACCCAAAGGTTCTCGAATCTTCGTGGTTGGGAAATCTGATTCTGATCTTAATTTAATGTTTTGTGCTCAAGGTGACCCTTAGTGTCAGTCTAAAGGTCATTTTGCGGTAAAACCTGGCTGGCGTTTCTGGGGCATCATCCCAGATCCCACAAAAATCATTTCCCGTTATTAGCAAGATGTCACACAAGTTTGAGATGTTCGCCACAGAACCACTTAAATTGGCGTGTACAACCTCTGAGTCACACTCAACTCGATTTAAAGATCACCTTCTCAACCTGAATGAGTTTATAAAGGGGCATGAAGGCATGAAGGATATTTACATATTTCACAAATTGAAGGTGGCTAATGAGCTGGCCCGGACATATAGTTCTCAAGTTGGTCAAGAGGATGCGCTTATGCTTATGCGGGCTTCCGTGGGGATGCCTACCACCAGCAGCCGTCTCAAGGTCTTCACCAAACACGATATGGATAATATAGATAACATGGCTCCGGGCAGCTTCTCGCTGTATGAGCTCCACAGATATGTCCAGAGCGTGACCAACTAACTCCCGCGCGATAACCATGGAGAGAAGCGAGCTCCCTTCAGGCTTAACCCCCCCCCCCCTCCCCCGACAAGTCGAATCACAAGCTACCAGACTCTTATGTGAGCCAGCCACAGTCAAACCCACTCATCCGGATGCCTTTTCACTCAGACCTGGCAATAGCAATGTCAGGCTGCCCCTTGAGTAGCCAAGGTCAAGCATGAGGTGTGTATGGCGCTGAAGAAAGGCACGTTTGCAGAGTGTGAAGTCATACACTGGTCGGGGCATAACTCGTTGCTAGAAACCAATGAGTTGGTGAATCTCGCTACCAAGATCGACGTCTATGCCCTCTTGCCAGACAAGGCTGTGTCCACTTTTTCAATGAAGTACACGATGGAGCTGACGATGCAGTACACTTAGTTCCTCAACTCTCAATAAAGTCTCCCTCATGTCGCTTACCTGCTCAAGCAGACTACCTACTCTGAACATTGCGAGAAGGCAATGGGCCCACATACATCATTCGATATGTGAAATCGATGTTCCCAAACTGTACCCCACTTCAAATTCTGGTCAAACATGTTTGAGCTGGAGATGCTGATGGCTTGCATGTTGTAGTCCCCGCAGGAGGGTGAGTTCGTACAATATGTGCAAGCATGTGACTAACTCTGTGGCTGATTTCACGCATTGGACTACCCAAACTATTAGCGTTGGCTGCCAGTTGACTGATATAGTAGAGATAGCCGAGAAACACCTTGAAGTGCATGCTGAATTCATGAAGGACAATTTTGTTGTTAAGAAATCAGCTGGAAAGGTCAACCTCGTGGCCAAGGACCAAGCTCATAAACAGTCTCCCGGTGCATGCTGGAGTAGCTGAACTCTATGAGAACACCGAGGGCCTTGCATTGCTCATGCTGTTCGGACCTAACGGCACGTGAATGGTTGAGGAGTTCTATTCTATCCACAACCCACCTTTGTTATCCACCACTCATCACGCTGAAGGACACAGCCTGCAAGCCAAATTTCGAAAATATGTACTATCGTTTGTGGAGGTGGTAGTGCAGCTGGGTAACCCTTTCCATGCTCCAACCAGGTGTTTGTAGCACTTGATACACAGAATGCTGCGAAACAGGCCGTCGCTACCTCTCGATCTCAAATCAGTGAAGATGGCCAAATTCTTCACTCAGCATATGTCATAGAAAGGCTGGTAAAGGCTTCAGTACCAGTATCTGATACCATCATGTTGAACAGCTAACCTTCGGCAACCAACCTGACGCCAAGCAAAAGGCAAATAGAACAGTGCCGTACAGAGGCAAAACATGACCATGGTCATGCAACTTTTCCTCTGACTCGAGCCACGTCCCAATGCAGACATGCCAGACTTCTTTCAGTTAAAAAAATCAGAGAGAGGCGTCGTTAAAGTCTGACGGATTGAGGGGTGCTGTGATCTGGAGTGGAGTCTGCCATTCTTCAATTCATCAATACACCCACTGGCCGTGCAGCTATTGTCAAACAAGTCATGGTCGTGGTGTTGGATATGATGGCAGTCATCCACATAGTGCACTCCATAGCAGCATGTTACGATTCCTAGGCAGACACAGTATCCCCCTACATCTGGCACATGCCACAGAGCAGGGTCATACAAGATCCTATGTTTGCGCAGTGGACAGCAATGTCATAGTTTTGTCAGTCCAGTTTTTCGAGACCTTCGAACTATCGGAGCTCTGTGTGGGCTTCGGTAGTGGAAAAAATTCCTGTGACATCCCAGCTCATACCACCTACTCCAATCTCTGTCCATCAAAGTTCTTGGCGCAACCGCTCTTCCACAGCCTAATGGGGCGCGTCATGCGATGCAACACAGTTTATTGGATATGGCAAGATGACTGGTTGGACATCCTGGACCAGCATACCGGACTTCACCGACATACTAGTAGCTCTCACTCACTATCATGACGTCTTCAGACTTGAGTCCGTACATGTGCAGCGGATCAAACGCTTCATCGACTCATATACAGCAAGGGGTGTGGTGCAGCCAATGTCACCAAGGCCAGGAATCAGCTCTTCACCACTGGAAGCAGATCGCTGGAAAACATCCCACCTACCCAAGCCATGCTATTTCAGCATGCGAAGCACGCGCCACTACATGTGAGTCATGCCACCTCGGTCCAGCAGGAAATCCGTGAGTTCAGGGAGTGGGGCTTGCACAAAGTTGGCAACCACTATGGACCACACGCAGCAGTGCTTCAGTGACGTGTGCCATTCTTTTGCACTGTGGCTGCGTCAAGTCATACATGTGAAGGTGCAAATGCAACCGTGACGATTCCCGGTGGACAGACCTCTGCAAAACGTGAAGGTGGGTACGTTAATAACGAGGGTGGTGATGACCAGTAGTACTTATTGCTGGCACCGTAGAGAGCAAGCCTGAAGGTATCTATAGCAGTAGCAATCACTGGTTAATTGATATTGTGTTGCTAAAGCTTTCCTTGTATTGTATTTTGATAATTTTAAATGCACATAGCTGCATAATTATAGCATTTTGTCATCAGATGCCATCTCCAAAGAATTATAATAATAATTGTTCCAGAATAATCTTTGTTCAATTCTTTTAAAAGTAACTGCTGTATTTGACCTTTGACCGCAAAATTGGGCGAACATGACCTCAAATCATCAAAATAAGATCAGAATTGGATACTCCAATGCCACAAACTCCCTAAAATGTGATATTATTTGTGATTCTAGCCCTTTTGGGTTTTTTAAACCAATAATTAACCTCTGGTTGACCTCTGTTTATGGTGACCTCTATCGTTATCCTGGTTACTCAACCCTGAAAACCGATAAAATGAGGTACTGTTTGTATATCTTGACCAAAGCACACTAAAGATGCGGAATTTGACACCAAAATCGCATTAAAGGTTTAAGGGGTGACCTTGCCCTCAAATCATTGAAATATTATCATAATCTGATTCCTCGACCATGAAAATGCCTGAAATGTTGTATCATTCATAATTCTAGCCCTTTTGGCTTTTAAGCTACAATTGACCTCTAACACGGGTGGTGGCCATATTGGATTTCATCTGGCACATTAACGATCAGTTCATCTGATACGAATCTGGCCAGATTTGCTTTATTCTCTGGCAAAGCCAGTATTTTTAGAGGGCCAAATCACGACAGTCCACAACACACCTGCTAGGCTGCATAGTCTTCACACGTCTGGCCCCTGTGTTTCCTTTGATGTACTCTTCTCGATAGCGGTACCCCCCCACTCCCCCCCCCGATATAATCACTGATAGCTGGACCAAATCCGCATAACTGATCTGACAAATGTGTCAGCTGGATGGGTACGGACCGTCCTCGCTCAGCTGGCTACAGGACGACCGCTCCAGGTGCATTTCAAGCACGCCCCCTGAGTAGGATAGTATGCGTGTATAAGGCCATATGGGAGTGGTTTCTGTGAAATGTCTAAGTCCGTGAAGTCGTGTAGCGCGCATGCACGCGCGTCAGAGCTTCCCTGACAACAAGTGTCAGCATTGGGAGAGAATGCATACTAAAGTGTACCGGGTTGGTGCACATAATCTCATTAAATTCCACTATTCTCGTCGTTCTTGGTACATATCAGGACCGGAATGAGACGAGGATTCTAAAACTATTTCCCTTTTTAAAATCGGACCAGAAATGGCCGTGTTTTCCTAATTTAGCTCATTGAAATTATTTTCAAAATATTACAAGGACGTCGTAAACACGTATATGTACTAAATGAATGGGGAAGATGTTTATCATGTGATAGCATCCTCACCCTTCCTATCTGCATGCTGATTGGCTACAGATCGTCCGCTGATTGGCTGGGAGTCCTGCCTATGACGACATGAGTAGTATAAAAGGAGCGCAAAACCAAGATTCGAGACCACACGTCGTCGAAAGAGAACAAGTGGCAGGTTGTGTGGCCAGAGCAGTGCAAGCCGTGGGCAACTGCTTACTGACTGTGGTTCCCCTATAACCGCAGCAGTGCCTCTCGGATTTCAGTTCTTAATCTCTGGCCCGCAATCATAGCATCAGCATCACAGTTTTTATAAGCCCTCGGATGGCCACCCGGGGGCAACTAATTCAATAGAAGAAGCATCCCTAATATTCAACCTTTAGAGGATCCTTCCTGCGGATGGGCCTCGTGACCCCGATGTAACTTCTCCAGTATGTAAAATGAGTGGTGAATCTTGGTGGACAACTCATCAGATCGGCTGAACCACGCTGAAAAAAGGCAATCAAACTTCCGCGCAGCATGTCGTGTGTTAATTAACTTTTAGGCCGCAGTCTGGTGGGACTCTGTCTGGTATGCCGTAAGAGCTATGCAGTGTACCAGGTATGGTGTACCCAGGCATGTACATGCATTTTATAATTATAACTTTCAACTGTAGCCCTTCATGTTACGGACAGCTTTCAACATTCCAATACAGTACGGAACTTCATTAATCTGCTTAAATTATTTGTATAAGCTATTATGACTACCTAATGGACAGGCGGAACTACAGTCGTTCTTCTTCACCATCTTTGAGAGTGAGGCGCATCAACAGTTCACTTGCGGAGAGTTCCCAGCAACTCCAGAATTGTGCCATCTCGCGCTCCTCATCTATGACGCAGCATCTGCAGTGATTTCTTAACTTTTTCTGTACCGATGACTAATAGGTACTCATTTAGCTATATATTTGTATTAATCTATTCATTTGTTTCTTTACAGGTACAGATCGGTTGTCTGAGACTGCATTTTATAATTTATATCGTTTAATGTAAATATTATCCTTACTTTTGTGCTTATGACTAACATGCACCGCAAGGCCCTATGACCTGATTTATTGTCAATACTGCGATAGTTAGTTTATATATATGGCAGCAGCCATCCTAGTTACCTGTTTTGTTTATTTTATATAAAATACTAGGACCGCAGTACGCTAGGCTATACTATACAGCAACAATAATTCCGCATCACTTTTCCCCCAGCATCAATTTTACACGGAGGTCATTGTTCATGTTCTCATTGCACGAACCTGACATGTGATCGACTAAACCTGGCTATTCTATCCCAATAGGATATGATTAAAAGTAGTAGGGACAACCGCTCCTTCGGAGTCATTTGTGTAAGCCTCTTTTCCGGATGTAGCGGATATGTAACACCGCACACCGACTAGATTGTGTAAAATTGTCCAGTTACCTTAGGGCCTCTTATTATATTGAGTGATTGCCGCTTTCTATGCTCCTCCAGCCGCAAGGCTTATTAATTGTCTGGATCTCCCATCGCCATGTTGGCATGATCCAACTTGGGAAACTATTGGGGTTTCCAAGCAGTGAAGACCAAAGCGTCGATTTCGCATTCACCTCATCTGTATCTTCAGATACCAGTTAGCGTAGATAACCCCGCCCAGAGTATGAAGCACTGACGAGCAGTGCATCTCTGGGCATCCTGAAACTTAACCCTAACAACAGGCAAACATTAGTCTTCGGAGCCGGATCTTAGACGGTCCACCCCCGACACACCGGGCGACAGATAGGGCACAGATCTCCATCTGACTCCGTACAGTGACTGTGTGCGGTCTTGGAACCCACCACGCCCTCACGGGAAGGTCACTAGAGATGGCTATCTGCCTCTCACTCCCCGCCATAAACTTTTATGTGCTTTTTAAATTGCTTGTGTAATATTGACTTGTCCTAGTGGTGTTGTATATGGTTGCAGTGCGATATATAACCGGATCGTTATGTGATTCTGAAGCTGTCACTTCATAACATGTCCGCAGGCTGCCTTTCTGAGGGAGATGCTCTGGAGGGTGACCTTAGGGAAACCGAGCATCTTCGCCAGTCGAGCTCATGCATAAAAGATAGGTAGAAATTCCTGCCACTTGCGGCCAAAGCTTGGATATATATCTAACAACTAACTGGTAGTTTGGGATTTAGCAGAAGGACCGCATAAATAAAAGTTTCAACTACCAATACAGTATTTTGAACTTACATGAGAGGACGGTGTTGAATTCTATGGAAATCATCCACCCCATCTTCACGTAATACAGCGTGCATCACATTATTTAAAATTTCACTAGGTTGACTCACACTACACTTAGCTTAGGTTTGAACTAGTGAGTGGGCCTTTTAGTCAGCTCTCTTCCTCCGATTCCGCATTGAAGGTATTTTCCTGTGACAGAGGCCCGCGTGAGGCACTTTCCTATCGCAACAATAATTTCTTTGTCAGCGTATAATGGCTTACATTAAACTATATAAGTGGCCTTGTTAGGATGCTCCTTTTGTAGGGATACCTCACGGAATATAAGGATCTGTGAAGTACCTCTGATGAATCCACGTCAACAAGACAGTAACTTAGTTCTATGTACTGTATATTTTCTCTCTCCTGCTAACAAACGAGTACCATTGTTTGCATAGTATATTTTTAATTATCATGTCTCGGCTCCTAAATTGAGTTGTGGACTGTCATACCGGTGACACAAATAGTTGGAATGAGATGGTGCAGTTCAATCTCGGCGGCAATGGTCGCATGGCCCCACTGGAACATTATCGTTCCACCGGCTCTAGAAGGCGGTCTTTGTACCTTTCGGAGATTCGCGATATGGGATCCGTAACCCCGAGAACTGCAGCTAACCAGCCCTCCCGTGCATCCTATACATGCGGTGCAATGGAGCAGAGCAGCGGAATGGACCAACGCGTACCCCCACAACCTACAAGTGGTGCATGTGGGGCTCAAACGAGATGTAAACCCACGCTTACCCTCAACACACACGCATTTCAGTCTCCTTCATTCGACGATCAGCACTCTTTAGATATGGAAATAGCCTCATATGATGGGAGAACTGCATGCATGCTCACCGAAATTTCCCCGGTGTGGAACTACCAGCACCAATTCAACACGAGTATTCGCTGATCAGCGAGGGGACCTTGCACGATGCCTCGCAGGCAGGTACTCAATACATCACATTGTTGGATATCGGCGATAGGCACCTAACACCTTTGCCAGATCATTGTCGACCATGATAAAGACCCCTACAGTAGCACACCAATTCTTCATGACCATTACGTTCACCCGTATCATGCACCATGTCCCACATCTCCTATCAGAACGTCATCGCCATATTATCCATCTGTACCACGACACGAACTGGGGGATGCGGAACATCCATTTCAATATTATACCAGAAGGAACACATCATCACACGGCATGCACCACCCCCGTCAATCTCCTGGACCACCTCCATATGAAGAACGCCCGTCACAGTGACCTACGGAACCTCGGCATCAGATACATGGAATGGCTCTGCCCGTCTTTAGACCAACACTTGTCTATAGACCCGCATCATGGCGGTATTCAGCGGAACCCATGTATCATGCACAACATCGTCGTCGGGAATCACCTTCGTGGATGCGGTATCAGTGAGACCAACAGTGGGAACAACCACCAACACCACCACCATCACGCAGACCAGCATCCGCGTTCACACCATTCTCCCTACCACTGCCACCCAGATTCGTACCTATAGTACCCTATCATGGCCATGGCCGAGTCATTCTCCTTCCCGAATTCAGAGGGGAGAGTGACTGGGCCAATTGAAAGTGCCAGTTCGAGATCATTAGCCGCAAAAATCAATGGACGGATCAACAAATGGGAGGGTATCTGGATGCAAAGCTGTCGGGCAAAGCACTACAAGTCCTGGCGGATTAGGGGTCAGACCACACACCAACGTACACGGAACTGGAAAACTCGCTGATGGAAAGATTCGGAGACAGCTTAAAAACTTGCACAGACGAGCTGGGGAGATCTTACCGAAGTTAGCAAGTTGTATCCGGCGAATTGTTACACGCGCATACCCCAGCACCAATCATGAGGGAGTTACGCATCTTCATCTTGACACCTTCATCGACACGTTGTGCGGTGAGCCTGCCCTCAAAGAAAAACTATTTCTCATAGAACATAACAATTTACAATCATTGACAGCAACTGCTGTCAGAATCGAAAATTTCCTGGAGCAGGAAAAAGCCAATCGCCGCCAATTGCGTCGAATTAATGAGGTAAAGGATGCACACTACCTAATCGCCGACGACAACACATCTGCACCTACATCTGCATCAGCAACAGACCCGCGCACCACACAATCTGAGCACCCCTCCAGTTACAATCACGTGCCTAAAGGAAGAGGGCATGGCCAGCCCCATCGGGGAGGCCACAACAACGCCCCTGGATGCAGAAACCAGCACAACACCAATAAACACAACTTGCACGATAGGTTGGAAGAGATAGTCAAACAGATCTCCACACTCACTAATTTAATCACCACGCTCAGCACCACCATCACGACACAGTCGACTACACGACCAGCTTCATGTACGGTAGCACGCACGCACGCACGCACGCACGCACGCACGCACGCACGCACGCACGCACGCACGCACGCACGCACGCACGCACGCACGCACGCACGCACGCACGCACGCACGCACGCACGCACGCACGCACGCACGCACGCACGCACGCACGCACGCACGCACGCACGCACGCACGTATATGTTATGCATGTGGTCAGCCAGGCCATTAGAAAGAACGATGCCCAAATCAGCCTCCATCTACAACTCCAACAGCTGACTGACGTACAATGCAACCTGAGTCCTCGTTAAACTAGATTGGGTACCGATTATAGAGTCACTTCGGTGCCCACTCTCACAACCCGGCTCAACTACGGCCTCCAGACAACAACGTCAGGTAGCTAACACTACAACTCAAAATACTACTTACACGACAGTACACAGCCACACCCACCCGGCTTCACCTAAGTTGGTGCCAACCATATGCACTACATCCACGTCACCGCCAACATCTCCCTCTGCGAGAGGTTGTGACCCCACAACCTCCCGCATCTCACAAACCTTCTTTCCTATGTAAAACGGCAGTGGTTGGTCCTAGCACCGCCACTGAAACAACGTTTATACAAGTACCACGACCCGCCGCCAAAGCACTTAACACCCGGTGCCCCTTGGTGGTATACAACTCACATGTTCTAACAGCATCACCCACCGCATCTAGCAGCAGTAACAGCGACCCGGACATCGGTCAGCCTTCAGCATCATGGATCCGCAAGAAGAAGCATCCTCCAAAGAGCGGCAAACCTCAGCACCACCACTCCTTCTTTTGTGTGTCCACTAAACATCCCATGATGCATTGTCAGAAGTGGCTAACACAGCTGGCCCTTATCCGCGACTACACCAGTCCTGTCCAGACTGCTGTCTACACCAATTCACGATATAGCACACCAGCATCAACAACACTGCCATTGCTACCCCCAGCTCTTTCATCGCCTAAACAATCACAGCAGCGGCCACGACCAGTTGGTCCCTTCCTCACTCAGCCACCGATTGCACACACAGAAGCAAACAGGCTACATACAGGATGATACTGTACCAAAATAAATCCCTCAGGCAGTATCATTGGAAACTCTTCCACAAGCACGTCGCAAAGTAATTTACAGGTATGCTTGCCTGTTTAGTGGCGCTTCGACCAGTGCCGCCGTAGACACTGGAGCTTCCATCACCGTTTATAACACGTGCTTGTGTGAGAGCATCCCACCTCATAAAAAGTCACCTCTTAGGCCTACAAACATATTCTTACAAACAGCTACCGGAGCCGATGTTCATGTGGCTGGTACGGTAAACCTCGTGATACAGATAGAGGAAATGCAATTCATACAGCGAGTTGTAATTGCCTCTATTCAAATCCATGCCCTGTTAGGTTCTGACTTTCGAAGTGCCGGCAAAGCTGTCATACATTGCAGACAACAGGAATTAGACATACAAGGCCGCCACATACCCCTTGGACCGGAATCATCACTGTACGACACATGTGCGGTGATTTTGGCATCTACGGCCACAGTTGAGCCGGGACAAGAGGAAATATTATGGGCCACCACACCACAGTTAGGAAGCAACACACACAAGCCATGCTGGAACCCGGCGCCGATTACATGATCACCTCACAATGCACAAGTCCCTGGATGATCGTGGATACCACCAACAAGGATCATTTAACATTTAGGGTATTCAATGGCACAGTAGACCCGATGACACCAGTACCGGGAGTTCACTGTGGCCATCTGGTGGATGTGATATCACCGGAGACACCCCCTACCGCACCTACACCAGCAACAGCATCTGAGAATGATTTAGTCGAACACCTGCATGCCATTTATTTGCGCACCACAGTTGGTTTAACTCAATCTCACAAACTTACATTAGTATCACGAAAGGTTTTCAGTCCGAGACATGGATCTGGGAGAAACTCACCTCGTGCGACAATCCATTGACACCAGAAATAATCGACCCATTTGACAACCCATACGACATCTTCCCATTCACAAGGAGGCAAAAGTACATCAACAAGTGAATGACATCTTACTCTCAGCATACCCCTGGGCCAGTCCCATTGTACTAGCAGGCAAGAAGGACGGATCTATGTGGTTTTGTATAGACTACCGCTGTCTTAATGATCCTAGCGGCAAGGACGCCTATCCGCTTCCTTGGATAGATCAGGCCTCAGATTGCTTGTCCAGAGCCAAGTGGTTTTGTACCCGTGACTTAGCTAGTGGGTACTGGCAGGTAGCCATGGATGAGGCTGACCAGGAGAAGACCGCATTCATATGCAGAGATGGTCTTTTCCAATTCCGCAAGAAGCCCTATGGCTTGTGCAATGCTCCTGGAATGCTCGAACGTCTCATTGAGCAGGTACTAACTACCCTACAATGGGAGATCTGCCTCTGTTACATCGACGACGTAATCGTCTTTGGATCTTCGTTTGAGCAGACCCTGTCCAACTTGGACAAGTTTCTGATGCAGTTTCATGTCGCAAACCTTAAGCTCGAACCCAAGAATTGTCACCTTTTCAGACAGAGCATCGAGTTGCTGGGACACGTCATATCCACCGATGGAGTAGCTACTCAATCTTCAAAAACCAAAACAGTAGCGGAGTGGCAAACCCCCACTTCAGTCACCAACACCCAGAGTTTCCTCAGTCGCTGCCAGTAATATCGTCGATACATCTATCACTTTAGTGAGATTGCATCCCCGTTATTCCAAATCACCAAAAAAGATCGACCATTCGAGTGGATGAGTGAGTGTGAAGGTTCCTTCAGGGCACTGAAGGAACATTTGACAACCACACCAATTCTTGCTCATCCTAACCATAACCTCGATTTCATCTTAGACACTGATGCATCTGCTTATGCAATAGGTGTAGTTATATCTCAGGTCACAGAGGATGGAACAGAGCAGGTACTGGGTTATGGTTCGCGTATACTGAATAAAACAGAGAAACGTTTTGTGACCACTAAGAGGGAATTGTTAGCAGCGGTGTATTTTGTCAAATATTACAAGCACTTTCTGTATGGGCGCCCATTTACACTCCGTGCCGATCATGCCTCACTACGCTGGCTCAGAAACCTAAAAAATCCAGAGGGCCAGGTAGTGAGATGGCTTTAACTTCAATGTTGTTCATAGACCCGGAAAGCTGCATGGAAATGTCGATGCCTTGAGCAGTATCGGGCTCGAGGTTGAACAAGAAGTGGCCACCACCGTGACACATGCAATACAGCCATCTCCTATGTTCCCCGAGCTGCGATACATAGAGTGGGAGATAGTCGGTCATGAACATGCAACAGACGCGCAAAACATAGAATATATAGGCGTGGATCCAGGGTGGGGCACGTCCTCCTAAGGAATCTGTTACCTCACTTTCCGCAACTGCTAAATATTACTATCAAAGGTTTGGAGAATGTCAAAACAAGGTGACATCCTCTACATCAATAACCGGATAGTAATTCCTGAGCATTACAGAGTCGTGATTTTACAGCAACTGCATGACAACGCTGGCCATTTAGCCGTAGAAAGAACTGCGGATTGCATCAAACAGAGGTTCCACTGGATCGGGATATGCGATAGTGTAAAGGCATGAATTGCCAAATGTGTCCCATACCAAAGACGCGCTGCTGGCCAGCACCTTTACGCACCGCTACAAGTTAAAATTGTTGGTGCACCATGGAAGCGAGTGGCTATTGATGTGCTTGGACCCTTGAATACGACGGATGAAGGAAACAAGTACCTCCTCATATTGCAAGATTATTTTACGAAGTGGGTAGAAGCATTCACTTTGCCAGACCAAGAGACATCCACAGTGGCATAGGTCCTGTCTAGCAGTGTTCTGCTACTTCGGTATACACTATGACCTGCACCCCGATCAAGGAAGTAATTTTGAGAGCCAGCTGATCGCCAAGCTCTGCAAATTGTTTTATATAGTCAAAACTCGCACAACACCCTATCACCCGCAAAGCGATGGGATGGTAGAGAGGTTCAACCGAACCCTGGCGGAGATGTTGACTAAGGAAACACACCTTGATTGTCGCGATTGGGATTTATGACTCCCATACGTGCTCATGGTATACTGCGCTTCGACACATTTCAGCATGGGTTATACCCCTGCTCGGTTAGTGTTAGGCCATGAATTAGCCTTACACCTGGACCTGACCATGCCCAGGATTCCAGGAGAGAAAATCACCATATCTCTATGTAGAGCTCATGCAGCAATGGATAGAACAGGCCCATGGGCTAGTAAGAGACACATTATCCACTGCACACAGGCGTCAGAAAACTTTGCTTGGAAAATGGTTTGGGTTCACGATTCACAACGTTCTGCAAACGTGCCAACTAAACTGAGTTACCAGTGGAAAGGCCCGTATGTGGTAGTAGGTAAGAAGTCGGATGTGACTTACCGGATCCGTACCTCAGTCATTCACTTCGATGGACTTAAACCTTATGTTAGTGACGACCCAGTGCCAGAGCACGGACTGGGCATTCCACATAACATCGGTACACAGACAGATTTCTCTATGGAGACATGTATGCCCGACGTTAGTCCAGAGCACTGCGGTGCCAGTTCGACCCCTCTCCTACCAAGCCAGGAGAACAGTGAACATATGACTAACGCTGAGGACGATGACTTGCTACGTACTCGCCCTATCCCTCCTCAGAGCGAGTCTACACGATCTGGGAAGTCGTATCTGAAGACTTTCTCGTTTGTGCTGTCCAGGGAGAAGGACAAAAAGTTTGTTTGGCCGACTTCTTCCCATTCCCACCACTTCATGCTATTACCCCAATTATAGAGTTATCACAGGAAGAAGCTGAGGTTGCCCCGGGCCATGCTTCTTGCAAGGTGGAACATATAATAAATGGCATTGAAGTGAAGAGGCTTGATGAGGCCTTGGCTTATTCCAGTCAACAGGAAAACCACACAACTCGGTACACTCCCACTCCAATTCCCAAAATCTCCAGACCACCCCCACTCCAAGTTGCACCCCATCCATTAGCAACACCATTCCCACTCCAACAGGCGTCCCTCATTTCCGCACCGAGTTCGGACATCACCCATCCTGTCCATTTCACACTCCACTCGTCGTCTGTTGACTGTCAATCTTCAGATATGAGAGAGTCGGGTGTTTCAGAGAAGGTGACATCCCGCACCAAAGTTACTCCACAGTCTCTCCAGGGCTGATGGTGGGCAGGGAAGCAGCCTGTTCAGCAGACTTTCGGCTCGAATATTCCTGGTACTTATACACTATGACAGAGTACCAACCACCGTGTAACGGGAGATGTGCATCCCCATCCAAAGGGCATCCCCGACCAAAACTGCCCGACCAAGCCCCCCCCCCCCCCGTGAGCAGTCAGAACATCACACCAAGACACAGAAAGCCGGGAGCATACAGAACACACTTGCCCTCAAGGCTGGGTACGTCAGTTCTTCGTCACGCGAATACTACATACATACCCGATTATATAGAGAGTATAACGGAGACATTCAACACCACTAACAGCATAGATAGCACACACCTAACTTTTATAACAGAAAAAGTTAGGGACACCTTTTCCCGCAACATTCCCTACCACACGAATACGGTAAGTTCATAATCCAATGCCACCCCCCCCCCCCCCAGTGTCAATACTGGGCATGCCGCTAAAGGTGGAATATGCCGACGATGAGGGCTTCATAGACGCGGAAAAGAAACCCCTTGACAAACTTCTCCCAATAGCTGCAAGCAAACTAAAAATTGAGAATCTGTTTATGAATGAATCCAAAACAGAGTTCACCCACATATACCTATCGACAAAGCATGAAACTATAGAAAATGACGAGCCACTTCGTGGCGGCGAACCATGTAGGATGAGGAAAAATCCTGGGCTCACTGCTTTGCAGTACTGTTGACATTTCTGCACGCTGCGTCATGGGGAACATGGCTTTCCAGTCCTTCTGGAAGCTATGGATTCGTAGATCAAAGATGGCCTTGCTAAAGAGGCTACGTTTATACAATGCAACCTGCGTATCCTTGATGCTGTATAACTGTAACAGCTGGGCAGCTCCAAAGGCAGCTCTAGACAAACTCGATGCCTGCCACCGCAAACACCTACGCACCATCACTGGACACCGATGGCCAGACAGCAACATTTCCAACGATGCACTATACAAGATGTGTAATACGTCGCCGCTGTCTGTAAATGTCGCCCAGCAAAGATGGTCCATGTTTGGCCATGTGCTAAGTATGCCAGAAGAGACACCAGCACAGAGAGCCTTGGAATTCGCCCTACTCGGAGCCAGCAAATACAAAGCCAGGAGAGGACGTCATTGCATAAATCGGCTAAGCGTACTACGGGGTGACTTCAAGAAAGCAGGACTCGGTGCACTCAAGTCAAGAATGGACCTGAGGAAGCTAAAGATTTCGGCTGAGGACAAGACATAGCGGGCAAAAGCGAAGAAGACTGATTGCAGCTGTATGATGTTTCTACTAATACAGCCGCAGAATACAGTAATCATGCATACATCCATACCTTTGCTATGTCAGAACCTCTTATGTGCTCTCAAATAAAGTAAGCACACAAAAACAAGGCTCTTGATATTGTATATATACTTGAAATATCCTAAATCCATAATAATGAACCACTGTGACGTACGTAAAGGAAGCCATTTTGGAATATGCAAGGAAAATTGTCAAAATATCAAAGTTCAGCATGTGAACCGTGATTTTCATATTCAGCACATTCAAAGTACGTTAAATAATTACGTTTCCAGATTGTACCTAACAATGCCCTTTAAAGTATCTTTTTTCAGACATCAGACATCTCGACTCGTATACTCTGTCTTACAGAAAATATACAGCATTACATAGGTAAACGCAGGTCGTTAATTTGTAGACAAATTTAAAGGTTAATTGAATGCCCTTGAGGCCGATGTCATTGCTGGAACGCAGTGCGTCTTTGTTGCATTTCTTTGCAAATAGTGGCCAGTATGTATGCACTTATCATCAGAGGGGCAGTCGGTAAGTCAGTCAGTGGATTACGTATTCGGTCACTTACTGAAGCAAACTAAACAGTCAATCTGACACTGACACTCTTCATTCTTAGAGGTCAAAGTTACCAGCTTTTGTTTTTGGGCAGAAATGATTTCCCCCTTATTAGATAAGTTCAATTGACCTTTCCCCTCTATCCATCCATCGTATGACGTCAAAATTAACTATGTGACGCTTAGAATGACATCACAATCAATGACGTAATGAATGACGTCGATAAGTACGTCACGAACGCATATTTGAAGACGGACTATGCGTTGTTGTACAAATTGTATGTCTTTGCTATTTAATTAATATCCGGTTGAATATTTTAAAACTAATTTGACGGGGCACCGTTGCTGCCATAGGCAGCAACAGCACCCTGTCAAATTAGTTACAAAATACTCAACAACTTAACTGTATAGTTTTCACGAAATTGATAGTCATGGCATTCGGGAATCGATCAATCCCAACACGGCGAAGTGTGGGTGGAGCTTAGCTAGTGATGGGCGGGGCATAACTAAAATTGGAAAGGTCCATTGATATATCATAAGATATTTCATGTCACCCCGTAATGTCACGGTCACGCCTTTATGGGCTAGGTCGCCCCTAAAGGGTTTCAAAGTTATCAGTTCTCGTTTTTGGCAGAAATTAACCCATATTCTTACCCGTTCAATACTCATATTAGAAGACGCCTTATGTGGACACATATTAGTGTCCAGGCACTCCGTTTTGGGCAAGAATTACCAGCTTTCGTAACAGAAATGAAATCCCAATTGGCTATACAAATTGTAAAATAGCTGATCTGCTTGAAATATTGTCAGATTCTTAGTTTTATATTGACTCAATTTGGTCTCAATTAAAAAAATATTTGCCTTTCTGTGTCAAAATCTCCCACTTAGGAAATGTATGGAAGCAAGTTTTAACTACATTTTCTCCAACGTTTTCTTAACAACACGACTTAAGACTTGGCCCCATGCCCACCACACACTGGACCCTATGGGTCCCTGAAAAAATAGGCGCCGTGTTCAAGCTTTTCGGAGATACACACTCCTATGCAGGCGTTTGTTGAAATCGTTACGTACATCTTATTTCCATGATGATGAGAAATGCTAAATGTCTTATTTCGTTCACCATTGGCGTAGTAAGTAGACATCTGCAATAAACTAGAGTAATTTTCATCTGTTTCCGTGATTGACGAATATGCGCTGCAGTTCTGAGCAAATTTGAGCGCACTACAGTCCACGAATATTTGAAGTGGTTTATATCTGTGCAGATGATCACGGTCTAAACAGCTATTCAAGCCTTGATGATATCAGCATTACTAGGCGTCACTTTAGTACAGAACACAAATATTCATACGCAGTTACATTAGTGAATGGAATCTTGTTGTTGTTGCTGTTGTTGTTGTAGTTGTTGTTGTTGCTGTTGTTATTGTTGTTGTTGTTGTTGTTGTCGTCGTTGGTGTTCATTATTATTATTATTATTATTATTATTATTATTACCACCAGAAACAGACAATTCAAGCTGTTATCCTGATCTTGATATTTCCGTGGAAGAACAGTCACGTGACACCAGCAATGCCTGTACGGACCTCTCTACCTTTCTGGAAAGTGATACTGGGATCAAATCAAACAAGGTTCGCCGCGCGAGGACAGCATTTACATATGAGCAACTGGTTGCGCTAGAGAATAAATTCAAAGGAACGCGTTACTTATCCGTCTGTGAACGTCTTAATTTGGCATTGTCACTCAGCCTGACAGAGACGCAGGTGAAAATCTGGTTTCAAAATCGGCGTACAAAGTGGAAGAAGCAGAATCCAGGATTGGATGTAAATAGTTCCACATTAACGTGTCCCTCCTCCCCCATACCAACATCTTTGAGTGTACCCAGTTTGCACACAGGGTATATGTCTACAGCTGGCCTGTATAGCATAAGTCAGACTATGGGACACACGCAACCGTCGACAACAAGTGCCAGAATTCCATCTGGATTCTTATTTTCACCATCAGCTGGGTTCCTTACGACCCACCCACCCCACCCGTTCTTTCATTTATAAATCTTGATGGACAAGACAACGTTAAATCTAAAACATTTTCTCTTTGTTCTGGGAGCGTACATTTCCTAGCCTGTGAACTCCTCTCAATCTTAAAGACAGCCATAAACGTAAATTGGTCAATAGTTTGACGCTAATTATATAGATATGGACATGGCGCTACCATAGGCAGGCAATTGTTGAACCCAAAGGAAGGATACCACCCGTCATTCAAGGGTCTGACGTCATAATTAAAACACCTCACTTGTTTAACACTCTCACCATGGTTAGCAGCTTCTCTGTATCCCTGTATGTCCCTGTTACCATAGGATTTAGATGCTATAAATTTAGATTTCAAAAGTTTCAAATCGATTCCAACATTCACAATACAGTTTGAGGTTAAATTACCTTTAAAATATTCAACATAATATTTCTTACAATTCTTCAGATTTAGGCAATCTGGTTCAAAATGTTAAGCTCCATATACTTTCATAATTTGTGTTATCAAGGCAACACCGTCATCTTCAAATGAACGCTATTCCTTAAACTACACTTTTTGTGAAGAACAAAGTACTCTTTACACATGCATATATATATATATGTATTGCGCCAAAGGTTCTTTATAACGATCACAGGCCATTGCGGTTAATCTTAACAGCATATATTTGTGTTCAGAGATAACTTGAACATGGTTAACATGCCAACAAATAGTCCAGTCAAAATAGGGGCTGACTCTGAACAAATTGGAGTGGAAACGCAACAAATTGTAATGGAAACGTAACATTTGGGGCTATCATCGAATGATGCTACTATATGGCATATGACAGTGTTTTAGGGGTCCACATTTTGAGAAACACGAGGAAAAGTCGAAATTAGTGTCGTGTAAATTATGACTCTCTCGCTAGACATTGCCTACCTGAGATGCATTGTTGTCTGTACTGTAGCACGCTGGGATAGTCTATATGTGCAGCTAAGGCAAACTCACCATGTTTTAATGATATTTTCTTGAGGCTTAGGGCACCTGTACGTTGCACCATAAGGCATCCCTTGAAGCTAAGGGTAACTATGACACACGTTCATCTTAGCTCACAAGATAACATTTTAATCCTTTGAACCCGAAAGGCTAAATACCCTTGAGGAATGTTATAAATATTCTGTTGACTATTTTGAAACCAATTTGACTGGGAGCGGTTGTTACATATGGCAGCAACAGGTTCCTGTTAAATTAGGTTCAAAATAGTCAACAGCTTACCTGTATGCTCGTTTTAAAATTACGTTTCTGGGAATTCAGAGTTCAAAGTATTCCCCGATAACGCCCTTTACTGAGCCGGTACTGGGCTAAGGATGGGCTGATTTAGCCCGTTAATGGTTCAGTACCAGACCAGACACCTGCTGATCAGTGTTTGGTCTTTTATTTACATATTTCGGCAAAGTTTATGATACACTTGCGTCAAGATATCGAGCTAAGTAATGTAATGTAAATAACTATGCTTCGAATGGACCTTTCCAGTTTATCCATCCATCATATGAAGTCATAATCAACTACGTGACGTGTAGGATGACGTCATAATCAATCGCAGCATGAATGCCTCGATTTAGTCCGTCTTAAATGTTTAATAGTCCGACACGTTGTACGAATTGTATGTCTTAACTATTTAATAATTATTCTGTCGAATATTTTGAAACTAATTTGACTGGCTACTGCTACCATACGCAGCAACAGCACCCAGTCAAATTAGTTTCAAAATATTCAACAGCTTACCTGTGTAGTTTTTTGGAAATTGATAGTCAGGGTGTTCAGAGATCGATCGTTCCCAACACGAGCGGGGTGTGGGTGGAGCTTAGCTAGAGATGGGCGGGGCATAGCTAAAACCGGAAAGGTCCATTGACAATTAGTTGTCATTTTAGCACATTTCATGCGTCCATTATAGATAAGTATTTTTTCTGAGAGATATGACAATACGTGGTTCTTCTCCATGTCTTCAGAAAAACGGCAAGCATGACGTGTATGTGGCCGTTGTGATCTTGAAATGACCTTTCCGAAGCGACAATGACACCGCCCCACACCTTATTCCTCATACTATAAGCAATCAGTCTAGCATCGATGTCCGCTATTAACAAGACATGTCGTGGTAAGTGAAATCTTAGGTCTTAGCTACTCTACTATCAGTCTGGATCCGCAGCTCGGTGCGTACTCTAACATTATCATCCATTACGTTCTTCCTCTTCACGACAGTACTGGGGATTAAATCGACATCAGCGTAAAAAGAACGGGAACAGTTCTGCGTAATAATGTTGAGGGGGCGGGGTGGAGGTGGGGGTGGTTGGGAAGTAGAAATACTATCAACCAGTTAACATCATACAGTTTCTATCTATTTTTAGCACAATGGCTGGATACGATCTGTCCTTGACATAGCTAGCGTCATAATCAATTAAGTCACGTGGGAGCTGATATCACGATCAAAATTAGGTAGCTCGGACATTAAATAGATAAGTCCGTCACTAAGTGTACGATGCTGAATATTTTGAAAATGTGTTGACTGGTGATGCTAACCACTGACTTGCATAGGTGACTTGACATTTAGATTTTTGGAACTCAGGTCCCAAAGTTTCAAATAGATTCCCACACGCACACAATGTGCTATAGCTATAGAACTTGGCGAGTATAACTAAAAACGGATCCCGCTCTCCATAGCTGGCTATAGAGGCCACTGGTTAAGAGTATGACGTCTCAACAGATGATGTAATTATAACCCTTGTATAATTGTATTATAGCTATTCTATTTTAATTGTTTTGTTTGTAAAGCATATCTGTTACATCTTCTAGATTATTTAGTCTACGGGTGTGTTCTCACTAGAGAGTTAATCAGGAATAACGGCATACTGAAGTATGGCGTTATTCCTGATTAACTCTCTAGTGAGAACACATTCTCCCGCCGGCAGAGGGTTAATCCTCCGTGACGTCGTAACTCCAGACAGACCCTCTGCCACATAACTTGCCAAAATCACGGCGCGCATGTTTGCTGCGCAACATTTTTAGCCACTCAACGCGCGTCGTTACTAAATTGAACGACCCAATCAAAATCGTTCTATCTACATTTCCCCGCATTAAAAATCTTTATCGTAATGTCATGTACTTAAATAGCCTTTAATTAGGAGAAAACATGTTAAATAGACTAAACTTACATCCAAAAGAAGGCTGGTATTTATAGCCAGAAATGCAGGAGATGGCTTCTGAGAGCATCTAGATTTCAAAATCTTACGGGGGAGGACCCCCGGACCCCCCCCCCTTTGGTTAGCTCCCCATTTTTAAACTCCTTCCGCCGCCCCTGGATGTGTAGGCCTAGCGGCAATAGCAAGTCATAATATTTCAGAACAATTCGTGAGATGCTAATATATTTTAGGCAGTATACGTATATAACACTGTTTTCGTGAAATAATATAAAATGCCTCAGATACCAGTGGCAAGCGCTTGATAATCGGATGTAATCAATGACGCGGCTAGTCGATCTGCTGGCTGTTTTGTATTAACCTTGACAGTCACGCGATGACGCGATCATTGATAAATATTGTTTATTTATTTTTCTGAGTTACCTTCTAAAGCTTTAGTTTGTTCGCTCTCTCTCCCCGTCACGTCACAATTTATTTTTACTTTGTGATATTCACATATTAATAAACAGAATTGAACTAAGCAGGGTGCGTGCCAGTCACTCCCACTCCAAGGTCGGTGAGATTCAAGTGCGTGCGTGCGTGCGTGCGTGCGTGCGTGCGTGCGTGCGTGTGGCTGTCAGAAAATGAGACAGATTGTGAAAAGTTGCTTCTCACAGTACATTAAATTTAGTCCGCTTAATAATAATAATAATAATAATAATAATAATAATAATAATAATAATAATAATATTATAAAATCTAGATTATTTCTATTGATTTAGAAAATATATGACCACATCTTATTGAATACATATGTTAATCAATCAACCAATCAATCAATCAATCAATCAAACATATTCTATTTATGTGAGAAGGCTAAAAGCCTGTAATGACTGATTCCTAATTTCCTATTTCAATTCGTTAATAAAGTACGGGATTTATACTGCCAGCTAAGTAGTTATAGTATAGGGGTTGGTTATCCCATAGTTTATCTAATTTTGTTTCAAATGATATCATAGTTAATGGCCTTTATTTTCTGTATGGAGGTGTGTGTGTGTGGTGGTGGGGGGGGGGGTGTGGCTCTCCAATTTGACTTTCTTGTGTGAGGTCATAATCCCCAGGAAAGCCATTGAAATCTATAAAATATCTATGGAATTGTTGGAAAGGGCGTGGGTTGATGTCATATTTATAAATATAAGCACAACCTTGGATAAAATGTCAAATGTCTAAATTACCTAGTCCAATGTCTCAGGAGTTAACCCTTCGCCTGCCATTTTCACAATCATATCCTGGGTGTTACAGTGGCTGAATGGGGGCTGGTGAAGTACATTGAAAGGATGAAGAAAAAATAATGTCCACCGTGCCACCTGCCGGGTTGAGTTAATTTTAAATGTTATAATTAATTAATTATAAGATTAAATACATATATTGAGTACAAATATGTTAATAATATACGTCAGGAGGCCATCCCATGTTGATGAATATTCTGACAATATGTTTATAGGCTACTACAGCCATTCTCAAATGTGACAAACACTGAACTGAATGTGGATATCATCAGTATTTGCCACAATATTAGTGTACTATTCAGGAATCCATGTATTTGACATTTTCCATTTCAATGCAAAAACCACCAATTTTATTTGTTGTTTTACAAACCATCCTAACTTAGTTTTCCCTTATAAATCTAAGAAAAAATAAAGCTGGAATTCTAAGATATTATGTTTAACATTCTTTCCATCTAACAATTTTTGGCAACCAAGTCATAAACACTCGGAATTCCTCAGAATTTTCTGTAACTCTTTGTTCGCTGTAGTTTTGTTAACCCTTTAATGGTTAAGCCGGTCATGAGAAATGTCGATTTGCAGGCAAACAAAAACATTAAATTGGTCTGGCCTAACACAGGAAAGTTGCAGAATTTTTAAAGTAAATTATTTGCTTGCATCCTAAGGCAGAAATATATACCAGGGTTTTATCCAAGGTTGGGGGGACAGAGAACCGCCCCCCCGCCCCACCCGATCGAACTACCATTAAGGTAGCATGCCCCACCCCATGGCAACCTCGTGATGTTTCTGGATTGACACACTTTGTGATTTAATGGAAATTGTATAGGCTCTGTATCTGCATTCAATTAAGTTGCCATTCCCACTTGAACAAATTGCTGAATGAAACCATGACAATTTCATTTCAAAATATTCAGCACAATAGGTATTCAATCATAAATGTTGCATACATTTTTGAAAGACTTAATTAAGCTCATAAAAGTTTTCTATAATTGTTTTCCAATTCTTAAATTTTATCCAATGCTTATTTATCCAAATTATATTATATATAATTAATACAAACAGACACTAATTTAAGGATGGCCTCAGATGTCAGTCTACAATTTCAGTATACCAGTCCATATAGAATAATAGCCCTGTGATATCAGTATTTGAATAGGAAACATGTACAATTAGGTTGCAATTACACATTCTGGCAGGAATCATAGAAATGTGTACTTAATGCAGAAATTGATGCTGAAATGCAAGAAAAATTTGGTACTGAAATTTGTAAATTTTGTGCTAAAAGCAAAGGTTTACAGAGAAATATATAAATTTTGACAGTTAATATGCATATATCTGGGCTAAAACTTCTAAATCTTTAGTGGAACATTTCATCAAATATCAACCAGTGTTTAAAATGTAACAGGAAACCAGTAGATGTGGGCCTAAAATGAAAGAATATGTGGGAAAATTCAAGGATTTGGTACTGAAATCTGTGAATTTGTGATTAAGAGCAAATTTGTATCCAGAAATATATAAATTTTGACAGCTAATATGCATATATGGGCTTAAAGTGTAATATTTTCCAATGGAAATATGAATAGTTTGCTAAATATAGGCTAGTGTTTAAAATTTAAGATGGAAATCTGAAAACTCTGGTGAGAAACATGCGCATTGTGGAGCCTTAATGCACAACTCCTGACAGGAAACAAGAAAATTTGGACCCATAGTGCAAGAATACATGTATGTGTGAAAATGCAAAATGTGTTACTGAAATCTATGAATTTGGGATTATAAGCAAGTGTTTACCCAGAAATATAAAACTTTTGATAGTTAATATGCATATATCTGTGTTCAAAAAAGAATTTCAAATGAGTAGTAATGTGAAAATCTTAGCTGGAAATGTTAAGAAACATACAAACCTTTCGACAGGAAACAAGAAAATCTGGACTAAAAAGTAACTGCTTTGTTCAGTAACAAAAAATATGGATTCAAAATGCAAAAGTAAGAGAATTTAGGCCGGAGATACAAACATTTCTATATGAAGAATTGATATGTAAGTTCCAAATATGAATATTTTAACAGGAAACATGAACATTTTAGATAAAGAATGAAATAATTTAGGCCAAAAATGGAAAAACTTGCTTATGAAATGATAATCACTGACCAATAATGTCAAATTCCTATTCAACAGGTCCAACCCCTATCTTATTGACATGCTCACTGCGAAAATTCATCAACTAACAGAGCCCTTTAATGGTCAGGCCAACAAAAACCACCCCCTGCGGTGGTATTGAGAATATTTTCAAGAATTTATCACTGGAATGCCTGGCTCGAGAACCGAGCCACGCATTCCAGGGATAAATTTTCAATTCTTGCCCTGTAAATAGACATTCAATTAGTAAAAATGACAGTTTTCCTAACCAATCTTTACCATTAAAGGGTTAATTAAACAAATTCAACTGGCTAGCATCCAGAATGCACACAGTACTGACAATCCAGGCTGAAATGCACACAGCTATTGTCAACATGATTGTCTTGTGGAAAAACCAGCCAGTTAAATATACATGTATGATGTCTGTGAGGTATGATGTATTTTTCATATAGCTGGTTTATTGGCTGAAATATAAACAATATTACATTCTTAACCCTTAAATGGTCAGGATTTTTCAAGAAAATTGAAATCTGCTTATTGAAGTCCATTTGCAAGGCAAGATTCTGAGGCTACTTTTGGGAATTAACCACTGTATTCACTGGTTTCGGTTATCAACCCAGTCATTTCAGGGGTGAATTTCCAAAAGATATTCTTATTTTGGCCGACATCGACACACTTGTAGAAGCTGGTTTTGGCCGGCTTGGCCATTACAAGATTAATAAACAGAAACTCAACTTTATTTATATATTATATTATATATCGCATAAAGAGGCATCTTTAATCAAGATTCAGATCAACTACCACACAGATCAGAGTCGACAGTCAACATACACAACTTTTAACTCTTTTAAGCTTTAATGGTCAAGATTTGTCAAGAAAATTTTAATTTGTGTTTAGTGAATGTCCATTTATAGGCCAAGAACAACAAACTAAAAAAACTAGCTTAAACTAGCTTAAAAACATTCAGAAGCTAGACATAAAGTTGACGCTTTGTGATTTCAAGGGTTAAAGGATTAATGTTAGTCCACTGCATACTTAGTTACATGGGTATTGGAGAACACAACATTTATATGGAGTTGCTCTAGCCTAGAAGCCCACATTGGCTATCTTGAAGCTAGCTTAATATTGTTGACATTTTGGGGTTTCAAGGGTTAACGGATCAATCTCATTCCCCCATGGGGTACGGAACATTTTGTTGAATGTTTTAAGACAGTTTAAAGCGGGGCTGATGGCCGGATGCTGTCCATGACAACAACAGCTTCCGGTTAAACTAGCTCTAAAACATTGAAACATGTCAGAGCCTCAACATATAGTTGACACTAAATATAATTGGCAGAATAGCTAACACGATATATAATTGGGTGTTGGAGAATAGACACACATTTATAGGGAGTAACACTAGCCCAGAAAGCTGCACTGGCTACTTTGAAGGAAAACATAAATGATAATAATGCAGGTGCAGTAAGTATAGATTAATACAATAATAACAATTAGTATGGCTAGTATTTACCTAGACATATAATTAGCACTCTGGGCTTTCATGGTCTCTGGGGTTAGATTTAGACTTAGTCAGTCTACAAACCTGACCATGAACCCTGTCTTACTGCTGAATTTCTGCAGATCACATTTATTAGATAAAGCTCAGGATATGCTTTGGAGTTTCAAGGGTTAAAGGCTCAATCTCACTGCCCTCTGGTGTAGGCAACATTCCCCTCTGGTGTAGGCAACATTCCCCTCTGGTGTAGGCAACATTCCCCTCTGGTGTAGGCAACACTCCCCTCTGGTGGAGGCAACATTCCCCTCTGGTGTAGGCAACATTCTCCTCTGGTGTAGGCAACATTCCCCTCTGGTGGAGGCAACATTCCCCTCTGGTGTAGGCAACATTCCCCTCTGGTGTAGGCAACATTCCCCTCTGGTGGAGGCAACATTCCCCTCTGGTGGAGGCAACATTCCCCTCTGGTGTAGGCAACATTCCCCTCTGGTGTAGGCAACATTCCCCTCTGGTGTAGGCAACATTCCCCTCTTGTGGAGGCAACATTCCCCTCTGGTGTAGGCAACATTTCCCTCTGGTGTAGGCAACATTCCCCTCTGGTGTAGGCAACATTCCCCTCTGGTGGAGGCAACATTCCCCTCTGGTGTAGGCAACATTCCCTCTGGTGTAGGCAACATTCCCCTCTGGTGTAGGCAACATTCCCCTCTGGTGTAGGCAACATTCCCCTCTGGTGTAGGCAACATTTTGTTGAATGTTTTAACCCCTTAAGCCTTGAATTTGTTCAAGAAAATTTCAATTTTCGCAAAGAAAATGTCCATTTGCAGACCAAGAGAAGACTGTTTTTGAAAATTTACCACTAAAATGATTCTAGTGGTAAATTTTCAAAAATACCTTTCTCATTGTCTGCAAATGGACATTTCCACGACCACGTACTGTAGAAACTGATTTTGGCCGATGTGAGTGTTAAAGGGTTAAGACGGTTTGAAGGGTGGGGTGCTGTCTATGACAACAACAGCTTCCAGTCGGACTACCCCAAAACATTCACCCATGTCCGAAACTAGACAGATATAGTTGTCACTATGTGGGTTTCAATGGTTAAAGAAGTAGTCTCCATTCAATATATGTGTGTTTCGATATGATGATTGTTTGATAATATTAAGCTTACACAATCCACAATACAATATTTTAGAGCTTAATAAAAGGAACTACTTTTAACAATCTCACCACTACATACAAGATACAACAACAGATCATTTATGATGTATGAGCACAAGCATATTATGTTGAATGATTTGAAACTAATTTGACTGGAATGTGTTTTGCTGCCTATAATTAAGCCAAACAGTTCAAGTCAAACTAGTTACCAAAGTACTAAAGACGTTACCTTTAATTATGCGGGGGCTTTCTTATGAACATACTACGATTTCAGTGGTGAACGCGTTCAGAAAAATACTATTCCAAATTACCGCATCAGCTTCAGTACGAAAATTGGTGTCTTGCAGTCCTAAGCGATTGTATAATCGGGATTACATAAACGAATGCGTAGTAGAACAGGAGCCATAAGATCCTCCAACATATATTTTGCTACATTGTGATCAAAGTTACTTAGACGAAGAAAAAGCATTTAAAATTCGCGGAAATTTTTTGAGCGACGATAGCCTCCACGGTTTACGTCTGGGGTTTACGTTAGTGACAGATGACTGTCAAAATCGACCGGAAAGTGTGACGCGCATTTTCACTGGCTGAGTGAAAACTACTTTCCGCGACTGCGCGCTGGCTTTTCTGGGAGAAAACAACCAGAGGTAACGTACGAGGAATTACGACATAATTAGTACGGTCCGATGGTGTTGCAAGAATGGTGAGAACACGGCCTAAGCCTCTAGTGAGAACACGGCCTGAGCCTCTAGTGAGAACACGGCCTAAGAGTCTTAACATAAACATTTCATTGTCAAGGTTTATTCCAGGCAACGGATTTCTGACCGCAAATGACTGAACTGCAAATGCGCTTTGTCAGCTGTGTGTCTGTCAAGTTAGTCTCAGAGGAATGTATTAAAGGCTTACATTCACACCAGAATGCTTGAAAGTAAAATCTGAAAATTGTATACTTTATAGGCGGAGATTGTGAATCTCACAGCAACGAAGTGATAGATTTTAGTATATGATGATTTCATTCTGTATAAATGTACATAATTAATTTAGTTGTGAATTTTAATTAGGGATATTAACGTACGCGGGGTGCAATCGCTATGTTAATATTTATTTCGTTTCATTACATTAAGGTACACAATATAAGACTATATGCAACATTTTTTATTATTTTCAATTATTCCGGTGCGAATGTGGACCTTTATAATATAAAATGTTAAACAACACACCTGAAACATTATTGGAATCCAGAATATAGGATATTTCTTATAATTAGGGTAGTTTCATGTAGATATTGGTATATGCAGCTGCTTAGATGGCACTAATATAAAATAAATGGTTGTTATAATTTCATTATCACCATGCGTCATCTTAACATTTATATTTGTCAAAGCCATATGTCATCAATGCAGCATTAGTATACGTATATATAGGAACGCAGGCTATAATATTCTAGAACAAGAATAATCGGAGATTACATGCGCTCGTCTCGTGTTTGTCGCATTTAAAAAAGATTTTGTATCGTCCATATTGTCCAGAATTTTTTTATCGTTTCATAGTTTCTCTGGATTACGATCTAAGTTGAGGAATCCAAGTACGATCACAACATTTGTTGTCTTAACATTTGAGCCATATCGGATCAGTAATATCAGAAATATTCATAGATCTGGAATTTAACCTGTAGTCCAGGAGCCATTTTCCGTAAGAGGCCAAATAAAGAAAATGGTACAACACAGAAAATGTTTACCTTGACAGCATGTTAGTATAGCCCCTCTAGAGCACAACCAGGTAGTGTGTGGTTTCAAATTACGATATAATTAAAATACTACAGCCCATAATATATGACTAGGGTCCGCCACTGCGAGTCGAAGGGCAACGATATAGGCGGCTGCGCTGATTGGTCGGCGTGTCATGACGTCATCAAGATTTGAATTAAGCCACTTCCCATTTATTTTCTCTTAAAAATACTCGTATCTGATTGGGTCGAGAGGAAAAGTCCTCTTTTCTCCCTCGACCAATCAGATTCGAGTACTTTGTGTCGGGAAAAAACCCAGAGCATATCCTAATTCAAATATTGATGACGTCATCACCATCTCGGGCAATCAGCAAACAGCCGCCTATGTCTTCACCGTTTTGGGTGATGTAGAGGTGTAGGCATGTGTCGATGATTGACAGGTGTAATGAGGCATGTGCTGATGATTGACAGGTGTAATGAGGTGCGACAGAATTATGAGGTGTAGCCAGGTCACGTGACATTGGTAGACCAATCAGTATGGGCGCTTATCTCGTCGCTCTAGCTTAGGTAAACTTATAGAATGTCAGCTGTCACATTACAGGCCTATTGCCCCATGAAAAGGGCCAGACCTAGCATGCATCCATCTCGTCACCCTAGTTGGATCACGTGACAATCTCTATGCTCGGTTTCAGGCTGTAATGATCTCTTTGGGGAAAGGTGTGATCTAATATATTGTGTGCTACCATGCATTCATATTGTCACCCTAGTCAGGTCACGTGATGTCAGCAGTGCTCGATGCTGGGCCTAATGATCCATGAAATATGTAATGAAAACGATGTTTACGCACTCAAAAGATTAACTCTTTGCATCTCGCTAAAGATCGCTTAATCACTAGTTGGAAAACAACACCAAAACTTATTCAAGGCTCAATGCTACCCTGAATGCTTAGATTTCAAAACTTATTTTAATTATTTCGCTTATTTTTTACCGATGACTAAGTTGATGATCTCTATATGAGTTAAACTTGAAGGTCGATATGAGAGCATTACCTCTATATTAATCATATGCCAAACCTCGGTATAAACATCACAGTCATCATCATAATCATTATTATTATCATTATTTCTCTACATCGCTATTACCGAAATGTAGCAATCGCGAAGTTATCAAAAGGTTAAAAATATTATGAACGTAATTAAGGATGATTCATGAGCGCGTAGTTTAACAAATAGTATGAATATTTTGAAAGTAATTTGGCTGGCATCGTGGATTTGTGTAAAGCATATATCGATTTAGATATGGGTGGGGTGGGTTTAAGCTTATTTCTATCTAAAACCATTAGTTTAGCTCAATAACCATTGTAAAGAAGTGCTAATCTATCTCTAGCTTATATGTTGTTGATTGTAGTAGGAGATAAGTCTTGGGATGTGCCATGATCTGTCCTTAATCTTTTAAATGATCGATGGTCGTACTAGTCATTAAACGAGCACCACATATATGATAATTGTATAACATATGCTTGGACAATTGGGATCAGTTTTGGAGTTGTTTTCCAACAAGTGATTAAGTGATCTTTAGCAAGATGTACAGAGTTAATATTTTGAGTGAGTAAACATCGTTTTCATTACATATTCCTGTGTTGGTGCCAGCAACAATACCGACACCAACAGCACCACTGTTGATCAACAGCCCTGGCCAATACATCATGCTCAAAAGCAAGTGTTAATGCTTTGAGCGAACAAACATCGTTTCTTTACATATCTCTATGGCTGTACATGACAACAATTCTGATAGCGATACCAACAATGTCAGCGGACAATATTGACCAACAGCTCACGCCCACCCTCCAACCGAGCAACCAATCCTACCAAGATATTAGGCTATTTGAACTAGAGTCTGTGCCTGCATATGTTTTGGGAAATTAAAGCATTTTAAGGGGCCATTACTCAGGTTTTGTTCACAGATGTTTTGTGAAATGAAAGCTTTTTGAGGGCCATTACTCGGGTTTGTTAAAATTTGGTTCAACATGTTTCAAGATTTTTGTGTGAAATTAAAGTGTTTTGAGGGGCCGCTACTCAAGTTTTGTTCAAATTTGAGTGAGCACATTTCAAGAAGACATTTTCGAGTGAGCTCTAGCTACCGGTACGCTCTCGGTTGCCAGGTTCGAATGAACAGACATGCTAACAGGGGATACACGTAGATAACTCGGTAGAACCTTTATCAGACATACCATAGAGTTATGAATTATGAGTTATTATTATTATCATCATTAAGCTCGGGTTGTTTTGTATTCATAAGTTTGTAATGGGTATGTGTGAGTTTAAACTATGGGGATAGATTAGCATTGCGTGTAAGTGGTCATGCTGATTAGCTTACAGATGTCACGTGACCTGACCACGCCCAGACTTTAGACCACGCCCCTTTTTACGAGGCATTATGTCTAAAATGGGTATGGATGACCATATCTGAACACGTTGTACCGAAGTTATGGCAACGAGATAAACGGCCATGCTGATTGGCCTACAGGCATCACGTGACCTGATCACGCCCCAGGCCCTAGCCCTCGCCTATTTTCATGGGTCGTTAGACCTGAAATGCGACAGCTGTCCTCCTTAAGTTGACCTAAGCTAGCGCGACGAGATGGCCGCATTGACCAAGTGCGACCGCATGGACGCCCATTAGACCACGCCCCCAGATTGGTCATTAGACCCATCAGCCAGCATTGCTTGCATCACGTGACCCAACCAGGGTGAGGAGATGGATGCATACTAGGACTCTATACATTATGTCACACCCTTTCTTCACGGAGAAAATTAGGGCCCGGCAACGAGCATAGAGTTTGTCAAGTGACTCGACCAGGGCGTCAAGATGGACGCATGCTAGGCCACTGCAATGTGACAGCTGACACTCTATAAGTTGACCTAAGCTAGGGCGACGAGATACCATACCGATTGGTCTACAGACGTCACGTGTCCTGGCCACGCCTAATGCCTCAATACACCTGTCAATCATCGGCACATGCTTCATTACACCTGTCAATCATCGGCATGTGTATACATACACATCTACATCACCCAAAACATAAGATATAGGCTGTTCACTGATTGGTGCAGAGGGTGATGACGTCATCTATATTTTAATTGGACCACACCACTTTCTTCTCACACAAAATGCTCGAATCAGATTTGTTGAGAGAACAAATGCAAAAGACTTTCTCTCGACCAATCAGTAGCCTTCCGTATCTTCTTCATCAATGGGCTCGTAGACTCTCGTTGAATTGTCCCATGTTTTTCGGCCATGCATGCACACGCTTCGGTGTGAGTCATGTTAATGATTCTACAGGCGTGATCAGCACTGTGATGTGCTGGCTTCTTGCAATGGCAGACTGTTAGATCAGTCTGTTAGACGGGGAAGAGCCTGTGGTGCAGGAACCGTTGTCACGAGCATAAACATCATGCGACATCTGAACTTTTTAGCCATATCCGGCTGCTAAGGTAGGTTCTGTACATGTTTCAATCATTTCTTCCATATATAGGCCTGGAAGCTGTACGACTTAATGCGAATATGCCAGTCTCATATCCTTCTGAGGTGTTGTTGTTGTTGAGTTCATCTTCTTTCCAAAGCTGCTCCAATCTGCTATAATTCTCTTTGCTGTCAAGTAAGATCTTGATGCTCATGCCAAGACTGCGAGTGCGCAATTTGTATCGCATGCTGCGATTGTGTGACTGTATAAATGCTGAGTTACGCATTGCACAGATCAGCTTCTAGTTCATGTTCCAGACTGTAGATAGGTATATCACAGTTTGTCATGCACTCCAGGTCAACACCGGAGCTCTTTAAACCGAAGTTTGTTGACGTGTGCAGTGTAGAGGACGGCCACATATGTGCCAGGTAATTGAAACGCATCCCTGGTGTGCTAATGAGATGCTTGGTTTGAAAATATCAATAATTGTGTGTTTTCCTCTTCATGATCTGAATTGAGGGAACCAGCTCTTTGACGTGTCCTCTGATGATTAACAGTGATCTCGGAGCATTCGTCGAAATTCTTTGAAGTCACCACCGATGATAATTGTTGACTTTCAAGGCGATTTCCAACACTTCGTTTTGTGCATTTCCGATATACTTGAGCCATTGCTTAGGAATAGGAGTTGGTGGCCACTTCTCAGGGGATTCTTCTCTCGCCAACCCCCCCCCCCCCTCCCACCCATCCACCCCACCCCACCACCATCTTACACCCCACCACCAGCTTTGATCAAGACTTTAAAATATTGGACAATATCGACATCCATTCCGATTTAGAGGTGCAGTAATTAGGCTCTAGATTCCGAATGCCACCCCTGCCACCCATCGTCCCCAACGTCTTGTTGCACCAGTGGTCTGTGTGATATGTGAGTAGTAAATATCTCACTACTTGTGAGGTGTAAAACTATTAGCTTAACGTCTCCTTTCCTCTTTATCTCTGCCCTTGTTAGTTATTCTCAGCCTGTGATCAGGATGGGCCATGGAGAATGGCTCGGGTGATAACTCGTAGCTGCGGACGTCTCTCAGATTAATGTCACATTGCTATGCTGCGACCATAAGCTGGCTAAATCGGTTATGACCACCACTAGTAAGGATTCCTTTCTCATCTGCAATGCTCACTGATTTTCTCTTGACTAATGTGGCAATTGGTTTGCTTTTCATGTTTAGCAGGTAATTCTAAAATATCACTTCTTTACTATTCTGTTTCTGTTCAATGAATGTTGTCATCTGAGCAGTGCCGATCTCAGAGGGGATGAGAATTGTGTGCGTCAGTATTTGGTGGCATCGGTATACCTCTAGCACTGTTGTCTAATGGAAAGATCCAATCATTATCATCATTAAGGGGAAATGGATTGGTGATAAACCTTGATCTGATAACGGTAAATAGCTTTTGAACATGATGCTCACTGTCATTGGTGCTGCTTCTATGTGATACCAAAGCGATCTGGATCATGCATTGCACACATCTCCTTAATTGTGGTTTTGATGACTGCTAGCTCATGGCATGCCAGGAATCGTTTCCACAGACGGCTGGTCTCTGACTGATGTATGTCTTACTGCCACGGTTTATTGCCTGATCTACGGTCATGTCAGCCTACACTTCGGGATGAGTTGACTGACACCTAGCATGGATCTAAAAATGTAATACTTCATTGATGGCAGTATGGATCTCTGATAACTGGTTCATGTCAGACAGGTAAAATAGAAACCAAGTGTGTGTCCTTGCATCTGTAACAGATAAATGCAGAAGCCAGTCTCACGCCTCTCTGATTTGATTAACTTGAGAAGCACCTGCACCATGGACACATAGTCACTCCAGTAGGCAAATGGCTGGAACTTGCAAGGCGCCTCAGTGTGGAACCTTGTACACTCTGCCCCTAATTTGCTGATGGTGGCATACATCGTCCCCATGTGGTATTCTGGACAGCAGTCCTTTCTTCCAGAGCTAGTTGTTACGAAATAACGTACTGTATCATAGCAACTGCATCTACATCACCGCTGTCTTGATTAGAAAGTCACTGCACTACTTGGCATCCATGACTATTTTTGGGCCCTCAACCCACGGTTGCTGTACTATCCCTTTCAGAATGGTCGCTGTTGTCGGACTGCAATGCATGCTGGATTCAATCAGCAGATTCCAAGTGTCTGACATTTGCTACTTCTTTCCCAGAATAGCCAGCTAGCTGATTGCAATGTGGAAGCCTCCGGAGCCTATTGCCATGTCTTCAAACTCTGGATCTCCTTGGTCTTCAGATAAAGAGCAAGTTCAAATGTAATGACGGTCTCATTTTGGCCAAGGCCTGCGACCAGGCACTGCACATTGTTTTTTACCGTATTTAACGCTGTTGGAGAACTATCAATCATAGGGCAACACACGAGTGAAACCAGCCTTGAAACCACTCCAACCAATGAAACCTTTGTTTTTTTGTGGCGAGGAGCTCTACTTTAAACAACTTTATTTGGGTTTTCCTTACTAATGTCTAAGCAAAATCCAACAAATATACTGCTGAATGCAGGCCTTTAGATCACTTGAATCCTTTTGGTTTGCATCCTTTTGAGAAACTGGTAATGACAGGTTACGTTCCATATGTACTGTACGATCTGCGTCATTGGCACATCCCAGAGCGTCGAAACAACGTACCCGCTTTGTTTGGTCAGCCTATAGTATACCATCTGCTTAGAAACCGGACACAACTGACCACGCTGATAGAGTGCCAGTTTTGTGGAATGGATTGCGCTCTTTCCATCAAGAGCCGCTTCATTATATCATTATTGTCTCCTATCACATGAATAAAGCCACCGGTGAGATATTTGCTGCTAACCACACACCCCAAGACGCTCTTGTATAATGTTTCCTTTGGAAGACATGTGTTCATTGCCTCATCATCGTAAGAGTCACAATGGCCCAATCTTTAGCATGGTAATGGGCTGCTTTTAACTTGCCATATGGTGAACAGGAATTCTAAGAGCCATGCGCTCAGGCATTACACCATGAGTTGTATGGTATATATCGTGATGAGTGTCTACGCTCTGGTGATGACAACTCATCTTCACCTTCCTTTTCTACTTTGTCAATAACCCGACGTAGTAGGCATTAAATACTCTTTGGTATAACCGACTTTGAATTTCTAAGCGATAAATCGGTGTTATAATAGGTGGTAGGACTGATATGCCTTTATAGTTATTGATCTCTTGACTTGATAATGTTCTCAGTGTGGTACATCAGCGTTATACTGTCACTGCCATCTATCAGAGGTGGGTACTATTCATTAGATACCATGCTGGCTGTCTCGCATGGTTAAGCAGCATTGATGCCATCTTGAAGGGATGTGCATTCTAAATACAGGAATTCGAACATAATGCGACCATAAAACAAGAGCCTAAAATGCTCATGCCTATTGGAGGATAATAATGTGTTATATATGTGGCTATTTCCCTCCTGTGTGATGCAATGTCTGGTGCATGAGTTCGCGGCTCCCACACGCTAGAGGCGTGGTCTCACAGGACCGCGTGTCTACGAACCCCGCTTGCGTAGAAAACTTAAAAAGGTAATATTTACATTTCACATGATTGACTAAACTATACCTTAGTGTCTGTGCATCATCAACTACATGGTTCATAGAACTAATGCTTGTTATTAATGACACACAAACAGACAAACACAACACTATCTGGAATGTATACCATCAGTTCCACTCAATTCATGTGATCGTGGTTGTGACGCAGGTAGTTGAAGGCTAGTCGGGATAATGAGGATTTTTGTCCTTTGGATGGTGGTCTTGTGGAAAAATAGTCACATCTCAAACGCTTAAAGGGATGGTCTCACAGAACTGGCTGGGCTCGAACCCACTCGGTCGAAAACTGTAAGAGGTAAGAATTGCATTCCAGATGATGGCTGAGCTATATCATAGTGCCAGTGCGTTATTAATGATAGGGTTCATAGAAATAATGGTTGACATTAAAGATATACTCGTGAGTGCCTCGTGATATAGAAGGATGGAACATAGAGAGATAAGCTATCTGGAATGTACACTATCTATTCCAGTCAATTCGCATGATTGTGAGACGGGTAGTTCAAAGCCAGTCTGGGGAATATGGATTTAGGTCAACTGTGTGGTCTGGTGGAAGAGTACTCGGTCCCAATGTATGGCCTGGATTCGAACCCCACTTGAATAAAAAGTGAAAAATTACATTCCAGATGATTGACTAGGCTATATCGTAGACACGAGTCATAGAACTAATACTTGCCATTAATGAAAGACAGACAGACAGACAAGCAATACAGACAAACAGACAGACACACACCTCGATGCCATCTATCGTTTACATTCGCAGTGAGGGTAATTATACGCCATAGAAATCATAACACTAAGGAAGAATGTCTGAACATGCCCAGCACGCCAACCCTAGAAAGTACGCACGCACGCGTGTACATACACGTGCATTTACTTACGGTGACGCACACTTACATACTCATACATATACATGCGCACACGCACACACCATCGCCATTTTTGTGGAGACAGATTGTTGGAATTAGTCCACGACAATAACAAACCTCTTGAGGCCTCGTCTTAAAAAAACGCGCTGCCTGTCGGATATAAAGCGTTTCGATTTAAACCCGTGTCCCTAGTCGGTGACCCGCCAAACAGCGAGCATTACTGATTACGAGATTTACGGGACTTCAGCGAATTATTCCAGGATGATGCCTTCAAGCACGGCTTGAACGCTCGAGGAACAGGGCCTCATAAAGTTGTCCCGTCTCAAAGTCTCCTGGGACGTTCCACTCGAGGCGAAATTCTGCATCATTTACTACAGCTTAATTAACTTCTTTTCAATATTATGGAGCCGACTCTTCAACGGAACAGGCCGATCGCTTTAAAAATTGCACGCTGAATTCCACAAATTCAAAACCTTATTTGAATATTAGACGGGTCACTAAGCGGGCGTGATGGATATTGATACCTCTGAATCGCCAAGAAGACAGCCATTAAGCTCATGATATCGTTTGAGAGAGCAGAGAGTGTGTGCTTGTTAGTGGTCAATGGAGGAATCCGTGATGCCATCTGAGATGTCATTCATTTATCTCACCTCATAATCAAATACGTCACATGTTAGGTGATGTCACAATCAAAATGACGTATAGCTCCGTCACGAAAATCGAAAAGGCCGCTACGAAGTGTACGAATTAAATGGAGTTGAATTTCTAATTTAATAAACATTCTGTGGAATATTTTGAAAATAATTTGACTGGTAGCTCTTACTTTCAAAGTTTCAATTCGATGCAACAGGCGTAAAAGTGGGCGGAGCTTAGCTAGATATGGGCGGAGCTTGGCGAGAAATGGATTGCTCCATTGCCTGATGTGCATATGAATATACTGACTTGATGACGTGTTCCATCTCCAGTTGTTATTTCCTGTAGGAAGTCTATGATCTCCAAATGTAAACGTTTAACTGGCACGTCGGGTGGTAGGCCTATCATGAATGTACAATGTTTACAACAAGCTGTACAGATCAATTACATCTTATTATCAACTATCAGCATTGTATTTATCTATAGTACGTCGTAAATTTAAGAAGATTTTACTTTATTACAAATGAAGCCCGCTGATAACTCCTTTACACGAAGTGCCACATCATGCTTCGCCAGGAGGTGAATCACCGCTGGAGCGTAGTTACATCTTCAAAACATCAGTACCTCATAGCTGCATTTTAATCTATGGTGCTTTTGTGAACCTATCGTCGCAATGCCATTCCCGTGATTTGCACAGTCTTTAAAATACAATTCACCGATCACTCAAGAATCCGATGTCATGGTCAAATAAGCCCAAGTCACGTGTTAGCTGACGTCACATTCACAATGATGCAGTGCCGCCACGAAAATCCTAAAGCCCGTCAGTAACGAATCGTATATTTTTTAAGAATTTACAATTTAATAAACAATCTGTTGAGTATGTTGAAACTAATTTTATTGAGAGATGTCGCCAGTATGGGCATCAACAGCCCCCAGTCAAATTAGTTTCAAATATTAAAAAGCTTAAAACAGCATGCTTGTATAGATGCCTTGTAATTTATTTCCTGGGAATTGCGGTTTTTAACTTTACAAATCGATTGCATCACGCGTAAAAAATGAGCGGAACTTAGCTAGGAATGGACCTTTCCAGTTTTAGCTATGCCCCGCCCACTTCTAGCTAAGCAACAGGGCCCAGTCAAATTAGTTACAAAATATTCAATAGACTATTTATTAAATGGTAAAGACATGCAATTCGTACAACAACTGCATAGCCCGTCTTCAAATATGCGTTCGTGACGTACTTATCTACGTCATTCATGACGTCATAATGACGTCATTCAATCTGATGTAATTCTACACATCATGTAGTTGATTACGACGTCCTATGATGGATGGATACAGTGGGAAGGTCTATTGACGAGGCCTAGCGCGAAATGAGTCCCTCTTCTCGCTGTTCTAGCGAGTATTATTATATCAAGAAGTGCTTTCACGGCAATGACATCATTTAGTAAACTGAACCGATACTGTGTTAATTTGCTATTAGACCAAGCTGGTGCGATCCTAGTTTTAAAAGCCACTTAGCTATGGAATAGCTTGAAGCTATTGGAGAAGCATGTTTTGTCGATACAGATAAACTCGCAAATCCGGCAATAACGGTCACCTGTTTTGAGGATATAAGATGCGGTCCTTTAGGACGGGTGGTCGTAAGACCACTCGTCTTAAGGACCGGCGTATAATAGTCGCATAAGCTACGTACTCGTGTACATATATTGCAGTGAGTGACAATTTGTATTTCGTGACTACTTTGAAGCAGCCAATATGGTGCCACTTATAAACACGATTTGTTGTAAATACATTTACTATACATGATTGCTCTTTCTTCCGGTAATGTATCCCTCGATGTGCCAGATTAGCGGGAGAAACACCATACCTGATAGACCGCTCTAAAAATCTTTCTGCCCCCAGCCAAAATATCCACACGGTGCCGCTGCATCGGCGCTCGCGAGCCGCCTACTTTTCCGGCGGTTTTTTTTCAGATGTCGTTAGCAATGGCGGCTTTAGGCTTATTCCGTCATATGCTCGCCAAGATATGGTGTCATTTATTGAGAAAATATGGACACCGCGACCAACAATAGCCTCAAGCGAGAAAACACCGCGCCACTCCATGAAGATAAACATAGAGGCCGATAGAACGCATGAAAACGGGAATCATTTGTCGTTTTTCGTCGTAATTATCAACGCCATGTCGGCTATTAGTAGTAATTTGATTCCGTACATTTCCTTGGTCCGGATTTGACAGCTCGAAAATGGTATAATTTTAGCGTCCTACCATCCACGTGTGTATAAATGGCGAGCATCCGATCAACAACCCGCAGCTACGGTACGCACACATGTTTATCTTTCTCGAATTCTTGGTCCAGATACATTGCGCTAGAGCAGTTTCTGACCAGTAATTCTATCAGGAGCAATCTAGATACACGCTGTGGCTCATCTAGATATGTATCCCATTTAATTACAATACATTTAATATATTGGTCACTTACAGAGAGATCGTGAATATAGCCTACACATTATCCTAGAATTTATGTTATTGTCCGCTCACAACATAATTATAATTAGAGACAATATGATAAATACAACACACGCTCTGATTTTTAAAATGTTTTAATGTCATTGTATAAAGTCAGAGCATGTCCTGAAATACTATTAAACTAGATATAATGAAATAGACCTACAACTTATCTGTTCCAAGCAGTCTTCGTTTACATAAGTTGCTACCCAATAAAACTAAGATTCAACTTACAGCTAGAACTGCCCCTGAACCCGCCTGCTCAAACTTCAGTTCATTTGGTATGATATGAACGTAGTTATGGAACGCTAAATTAATCTTAAGTTAAATGAGATCGCATGTGCGAGGGGCACCCTCGGGACTGTGAGGTGTGTACTCTGTAACCACCATGGGAATCGCAGCAATGGCAAAAGGTTGTATTATTATTTATTATATACATTATACAGCCACATAGTCATGATACAACATGAACAGAGATATCACCATAGCTATGTGAAGCGTTAAAACACTATATAAATGTGATATACCTGAGGAGAACTGGTAAGTGTCAAGGCAACGATTGCATATGTTAAATTGCTCGTAAAACTATATACTAAATCATTTTCTAATCAGTCTTAATAATCAATTTTCACATTGGAAACATTCTGGAAAAAATTATCTTTCTTTGCCATATTTTGATTATTCCAAAATACATAATATACCGCAATAGATGTTGATATAGTAATTATCTCTCCGTCCCTTACCCTTTCATTCAATTATCCTCAGCCCCTATCAAATGTAGATTCACCAACTTCATTGCTGCTACTATCATCATCATCAAAGTATTGTTCCCTCGCTGGATTATCCTCCAGTGTGTAGGCAATATGTCACCCTCAATCCACAGGGGCCCCGGTCATAGTTCAATCCCTGAAATCCAGCCATTATTATAATTTGTTTGGTGCAAAATGAAACGTAACAATCTTTTCCATGTGGTCCTTGTAGTAGTATATGACTTTCCCTATTAGAATGCATGCCATCATAGACACCAGTAAGCCATATGTCGTTAACGCATCTACCTGTCCCGCATCATCTGAGGTATATCTGGACATCCTTATTCATGCTTGAACAGTGGCATGCTCATTTCTGGATGATTAATGGACGTTTTCAGTTTTAGCCATTCCCCGTCCATCACTAGCTAAGCTCCATTCACACCTTGCTTGTGTTGGGATCGATCGATCTCTGAACTCCCTGATTATCAATTTTCAGAAAGCTATATAGGTAAGCTATTGAATGTTTCTTAAATAGCAAAAACGTACAATTCGTACAACGTGTCGGACTATTAAGCGTTAAAGACGGGCTTAATATAAACATTCAAAATGACGTCATGATTATGACGTCAGCATACACGTCGCGTAGCTGATTATGACGTCATGTGATTGAGTGAGGAAATGGATTAATGAATTATTGACATGAGATTTGTAATCTCGTTTGAGAATCATGGGACATCTCACTCTTGATCACACAGTAATCCCTTTCTTCAGTTTGAGGATTTCATCTGCCGAATGTTCAAGACGACTCCCATAACAAGCGTTGTTGCATTTAGTTTATACATGTTAATGCCAAACTGTGGCGAATCAGAACAAATGCTCAACCAGAAAAAACGTTATCTACCTCCAGCGAGAACTCGCCGTCATTGACGCACAACGAGAGTTGAATTGCAGGTAGCTATATGGAGGAAAGACCACCAACCAAAGCAAGACATCCTGGACACAAATGAGAATAATGGTTACACCAGAGTCATGCTGTTTAAGGATGGGATGTTGCCCCATGATGGTAGATGTTCCTGAGATGGAATGTAACATGGTACTTCTAAGAACGATTATCGCAGCAATACTGGTGAGACCTCAGTAACTTATATTTCTGATAGTGACTGTGCCTAATTGGGAGATGTTATGGTCGAATACAGCCAGCAGATTTATTGCCTAGTATATATTCGTAACCAAAATACACATTTTGTGTCATAACCTATTTATCTAGGTTATTTAGGTGCGATACTATGTTGACTTTATTTTCAGTTCCACATAAATGCAATATTACAGCTACTTTCAGAACCAACATTCTGTTAGCGGTCATAGTAACAGGATTATGCGAAATGAATGGACATTGACCGTTTCTATTTATCAGATGCCGTCTATTGCCCATTATTGCATTTTCCATCTACATGTACTTTCAATAGTGGACATTGGTCGTATCTGTCTTGGTAACAACATTCCATAAAGTAAATGAACAATGCTCATGTAAATTGGCCAGAGGGTGTATATCACTAAACACCAAACTATTCCTCTATCAGCGATTTGAAAGTCACCACAATGCACATTTGCCAAATTGTAAGCTTCTGTGTGCGACACTCAGATGCTATGTATAGCCTGCCAAACAGGTTGACGTAGGTTGAGGAGTATGTCTGGCAACAGAACATACTGTTATCAAAATGAATCACTATATGAAAATTCCAGAAACTGTCATATCGCTGAAAACGTAGAAATAGATTTGACTACAACTTTATTTGTCTAGAACTGCGTCACACTTACGGACGATGCAATTGTACCGGATTTTGTTCGTTCATTCGTTCGTTCGTTCGTAGGTTCGTTCTTTCTTTCGTTCGTTCGTTCGTTTTTTGGTTCGGTATATCGTTTATTTTACACAGTTCTCATCTGTTATTTTAACATGTTAATCTTTAAGAGGATATGCCTCGAAAATACAACAATTAGTATCCAACAATTGCATTAACAAATTCATTAATGGTCCGTCCGTCCGTCCGTCCGTCCGTCCGTCCGTCCGTCCGTCCGTCCGTCCGTCCGTCCGTCCGTCCGTCCGTCTGTCTGTCTGTCTGTCTGTCTGTCTGTCTGTCTGTCTGTCTGTCTGTCTGTCTGTCTGTCTGTCTGTCTGTCTGTCTGTCTGTCTGTCTGTCTGTCTGTCTGTCTGTCTGTCTGTCTGTCTGTCTGTCTGTCTGTCTGTCTGTCTGTCTGTCTGTCTGTCTGTCTGTCTGTCTGTCTGTCTGTCTGTCTGTCTGTCTGTCTGTCTGTCTGTCTGTCTGTCTGTCTGTCTGTTTGTCTGTCTGTCTGTCTGTCCGTCCGTCCGAAGCATATCTCCGGAATCTTAGGAGGTAGAATCACTAAATTTAGCATACACATCTATATTATGAGTGGCTAGAAATCATTTAGTTTGGTGTCAAAAGGTCAAACAAACATCGATCTCACATGGTTACGCATACCAGAATACAAATTTTCGTTGACGACTCTGAAATTCAAGAAGATAGATTCATATCATGATTGGCTAAAACGAAAACTAGTTTCATGTCAAAAGTTCAGGTACCTAGGTCACGGGGTCACTGAGAGTATCCGGAAATACACATATTAACCCATGCATCGAGAAAGCAAGTAGGCAGAATCAACAAATTTGGCACCTCCGTTCATAGTATACGTTGTTAGAAATTTCAGCACATAGCTATGTCATGGAGATCACTAAGTGCGTTGTCAAGAATCGGCATCTCCCTCGAATGCATTCTAATTTTGAATGTGAAGCGAGCTCAGAGAAATAATGACGTATTAAATTTTGGTCTTGATGTCACATACTTGAGTCACAGATCGGATACCATCATTGAGCTGAATAATATTTCAAGAGTAATAGACGCCAGTTTGCTATAAAAGAAAAACAATTTTCGCGTGGGAATCTCTTATTAGAGCGACACTCGGCATGACGCAAAATATGACAGTCGTACTTGACAGTATAGCAAGTTGTCACATTGTTAATTGTTATAAGCATTGGAATCTTAAGCCGTTTCGGAACAATAATATTAATTTATAACCTCACTCTTTAAAAAAAATTGTGTATTTTCGTATGAAAAATTAATAATCGATTTTTGTAAATAATGATGGGCCTTTCGAGTTTATCCATCCGTCATATGATGTCATAATCAACTGTGTGGCGTATAGGGTGACGTCATACTAAATTACAGCATGAATGACTCGATTTACTCCGTCTTAAACGCTTAATCGTCCGACACGTTGCATGAATTGCATGTCTTTGGTATTTAATAAACATGCTGGTGAATATTTTGAAAACTAATTTGACTGGGCCGCTACAGCACCCAGTCAAATTAGTTTCAAAATATTCAACCCCTTACCTGTATAGTTCTATGGTAATTGATAGTCAGAGAGTTCCGAGATCGATCAATCCCAATACGAACGAGGTGTGTGTGGACCTTAGCTAGGGATGGGTGGGACATAGCTAAAACTGGATAGATCCATTGTCCCCTCTCCCGTGATTTGGTATGAGAGCATCCTCTTGATATGTGTGCAATATTACATTGATTGATAAACATGGCGTTTAAATGCTACTATTGGTATTTCAGAATGGAAAGCATTTGTCACCACAAACATCCTTGTTTGCAATCAAAGCAATCGTTGGTTTTTATTCTTGAACAAGCCAAGCCACGATTGCCGTCGTTGTAGAACTAGCGCTCCCGATGTATAGGAGAGGATAAGAAGAGGATGGGGTCGCGAGAATATAATTGGATCTATTGAGATGCTCTCAATACCAACAATGGCGATGGGGGTAAAGCTGCCTAGGGCAGAATAGAGTTTTTCTCATTAAGTAACTTTGTTCAATTGATTTTGGCGCACTTCGCCAAAAAGACGGAGTTACTATCAATAGTGCTTAAGCGATACATCGGCCTAAGAGCATATTAATTGCTTGTTGAAAGCAGAAGCAACGTCGTAATCACAGCCGCCATTACTGTGGCACAAAGAGCCTAAGCACACTGGCGGCTGTTAGGTTCACATTCGTTTTTCAATTTCTCATGCCAAGTCACGACGAATTTAGCCAATTCGATATTTCATAGCAATCGAGGTTTTGAAGGTGGTGTTTGACACTGGGATAATTGACGCTCCGCTCTTTCTCGCTGTTATTTAACCAGTCGTTGGTGACAATAAAGACTGTTATATTAATGTTATTCTTCCATTTATTCACTCTACCCGCCATGTTTAGTGCAAATAATGTGTACGACCTGGCATAATTAACCGAATAATTATTTTAATTTTTTTTAAATTTTAGCCAGTAGTTCAGTATGTCTCTAAAAATAAAATTTCGCTGAAAGGGAAGTGGCCAGGGGAATTCCCCGTCAAAACACGTGATATGTGATACCTATTCTGATATCCTCCCCATTATTTAGTGGCTCGTTTATACCAACTATAAGGAGTATATATCAGTGCCATAATGATCCTGATGAAATTATATTTGGGTGTTACGTTCCGCAGTTAATCCTAGATATCATCGTTTTGCGTGTTCAGTTTCCGATTTTTCTCGCGGATGAAACATGTACAATGAGCAGTGACTGAAGATTGACCTCTCATGCAAATACTGCGTTACCTATACGGTTGTCTCCTCGGAATGCCTAATTTGATGAAATGTTGATTGTAAACATAGGAGGAGCAGAGGGAGGGAGGGAGGGTTGGAGAGCGTGATGGTGCGAGAGAGAGAGAGAGAGAGAGAGAGAGAGAGAGAGAGAGAGAGAGAGAGAGAGAGAGAGAGAGAGAGAGAGAGAGAGAGAGAGAGAGAGAGAGGTGGGGAGGGGAGGGCAAGGAGGAGGGCGGTATGTTCCCACCTGCCATGACCTGGAAGATGTCTACCTTGAGAGCCTCGATATTTAGTGGTTTGTTTATGCTAGCTAAATAAGTGTATATATGTGTGTTTGTATCAATGTTATAGTGAGACTAATGGGACTACCTTTGCATAATATATGTCTGAGTGAATATACTCACTTTGCGCATTGTTTCACTTCTCTGAGAATATGTGTGGTGGGATTCCTTATCTGATTCCATGGGAGTATGGGTGAAGAAGGGTGCAACATACATTTTATAGAAGGGTTATCAGCATACGGTTTTCAAAATCACCATTGACCTTCTAGCAAATGATTTGTCATTAATTAACTAGACGGGTATTCCTATTTCCAGACATCTTTTGACCCTTGGTATATAGATGATTTACATGTTATTTACATGTCATTTACAACCATAACTATTTTCTACATTCTATGTACCAATTATTGTAACATACATTTGATATTTTATAATCTGGCGTGTGACGTCATCGTGGCATCATAATTTTATCATTTAATTACTTTAGAAAACTGCACATTTTACGCAAGTTTAATTTCCAAAATATATAATTGGTGTATTTTCATTTTTGGGGTTTTGTTTTACAACACTTAACGCAACCTGGCAGGTAGGACATTATTACGTTATAATTAAAATTTATTAAACTGCATAAAATTACACCTTTCGCTCATGTTTTTGTCAGAAACAATAGATAAGTTCCGTCCAGTAGCATACTAATTTCAATTATAATATGGAGTAAGTCATAACGATTATGGTAAGATATAGTTCAAAAGAGATGGTGCATTGTGCCATTATGACGTCAAATATAGCTGTTATTTACAACTACATGTTAAATGGTTACTCTTCTTGGATAACCTTTACACTAACAAACAAGTATACATGTTTCATATGGCAGTAACAGCGCCCAGTAAAATTTGTTCCAAATAGCTTACCTGTATATGTTTCTGGAAATCGATAGTTAGGTAGTTCAGGAATCAATGGCGCCAACACGGACGTTCTGTGGCCACGTGCAGCTTAGTTTGGGATGGGCGGGGAATGGCTAACAGTAGAAAGGTCCATTGCATTGATCTAACTCTAGCAACACACAGGAAGCTACCGTCAGATCAAGTGATGCTGGTTTAAAAAGCCAATCCTGCGTGTAGTACCAGCCATTGCTAGTAGAATTGAGGGGTCCGATCTGTCACTCAAATATGTGACGTCATAATGAAAATACGGCACTTGTTAACTTGTGTTACAATCATATAAATTAGTTCCAAAATGAAATGTGAAAAGGTCTGGCAATAACGGTCTGAATTGTATGTCTTTTGTGAATTTACAATTCATTAATCATTCTGTGAAATATTTTGAAACTAAATTCGGTGCTAATGCTGCCATTAATCCAACACGGGAGAGTTCTCAGTGGCTTATGGCCCAGGCAATAACAACTACCAGAAGTGGGCGAAGACAACGGTTTATTATGCAATATGTTCTATGATAGCAGCACCGCAAATCAATACGTCAAGCAGCATAAAAAGCAGCATAGAACAAGCCATAGCTAGAGTTAGAAATAACCATATCTCATAATCTCTATAATACATGGTACGCTCGTACATGTACATTGCAAAATAATTAAAGCAACAAGAAGCCTTAGCTTCAACAGGAATATTAATAATTAATATTCAGCAGCTATAAACCGTGCCATACTAAACTATAAACTAACTAAATTATAATAACACACCAAATACCAATGATGACCATTTGGGAGGGATGGGTGGAATAGCGTGATTTAACATATTGACCGTTAAGGCGTCAAGATGAAACTGAATCTAACTTATGTACAGGTGGCTAGCGCTTCCTATTCCCACCGACTCTGATTGCAAGTCAAACGATATACCAATCAGGTGCGAGGAAGCTGATTAACAGGTGTCAGGGAAGCAATGCCCATAAAACTCCAGAAAGGCCATTGACTACAGCTTAGTCCCCACTCCGCCTGACCAGGCCATGAATGGCTCATGGTTAAAATGTCTACATGGCCTGGGAAGCAGATTGGAGACACAGCTGCCATCACTTAACCCTTCTCTGACTGCAGCAATTAAAGAAACCACTCCCTGTATTATTATGCAATTATTGAAAATAATAACCACAATGTTAATCTGCCAAATCATTACCTCTGTACCTGTGTACCTGTGTACCTGTATTACTTGTGTACCTGTGTACCCACCTGAAGAATAAGATAAGGGAAATTAATGCTTCAGCGGGTAAAATTGGTTTATACGTACGTATACACAGATGACGGAGCTTATGTAGATATGTACGGAGCTTAGGTAGAAATGGCCTGAACTTGGCTAGAAATGGGCGGAGTATAGTTAGAAATGGACTGAAGTTGGCTAGAAATGGGCGGAGTATAGCTAGAAATGGACTGAACTTGGCTAGAAATGGGCGGAGTATATCTAAAAATGGGAGGATCATAGATAGAAATGGGCTGAGCGTAGATAGAAACGGGAGGAACATAGCTAGAAGTGGGCGGAGCGTAGATATAAATTGATCCCTCTATCCAGATGTACCTATTGTGCGATATCAATCTTCTTAAAAACAGAAACTTCCAATTGACGGGGAATTGAATCCACAACTGATAACAACGCCTAGCATCATAACACACAAACGGTTCCGCCAGACTAACGCTGCGGGAGATGCGTCGTTGGTCTGGCGGAAGCATTTGTGGGCTATGATGCTAGGCACTGTCGCCAGTTGTGGGTTCGATTCCCCATCAAGGCTAAATACTGCAATGCCACAAATACCTGTATAACAGGAGCTTCCTAATCAGGCATTGTTAAAAGTGATGATGAGTTGGTCTCGCTTTCTGCTAATGATTTGTAAACCTCTGTTTTCTTTGATTTCAAACATTCTCCCGCTTCTGTTTTCGACAGATAAAGAAATATTCAGAGTGTTTGCTTTCTGAACGTGTATTCATTAATGTATGTGTGTGGAATATTCCTGGAATGAATGTATCGTATAATCTGTGGCAATGGCCAGCTGAATGCTAGCAGAATATGCATATCAAGAACATCATTAACAGCAGTATCTGGAATAATACCCTACATTGTAAATATTGAAAACTGTTGTTGGATCATCAGCTATAAAAGCAAACTATTGAAATGTGCTGTGATTCGTCCATTGAGCTCAGTGAACTGTAGCGGGATACACCATGCACCAATCGTCTGGATCTATAGGAACGCATCCTTTTGATTAAGTCAAATGCCCATGGTGTCCTGTCACCACAATAGCGATTGTTATGCTCGCAAACGTCATCTGGATAAACTGACCCTGGGGTGGGGGTGGGGGCGTGTTTCACACCTGAAAATAACTTATTATTTAATACTTTCTGTACATGCTCATCTTCGACATCATGTGAGCGCATATCTGTAAGATCTCTGGACCACGGCGTCTTGTAGTTTATCCTGTTAGATGCAACTACTGGTTTACAAATGCTTTCCCCAGCTTCAAGATATAATTCTTAATTATACGAGCGTATGGAATTAATGGCGGGACGAATATCTTCTACCCTTTTCATGTAATCAATGGTTAAGTAAACATGTAGTGTTTGCAGACCTCTACAGAGATTTGGAAAGCGCGTTAACCACGTGTGCCCTTTTGGGTATGGTCACCATGGGTACATGAAAATGTTTCAGTCGTGAAATTAAATTATGGATATGTATCAACTTCACACGCCAAAAATTATAATATTTTATACGGAATTAAATCATCATATGTTAAGATTTAGTTCATTTCATTACATTGAGGTACACCATTTTATTTTCAAGCAAACATGTGTGAATATGGGGTTTTCAACATAAGAAATGCATTCAGTTCTATTTCCTTGTAATTTGAATCTTTCATTCCTGATAAAATGTAGCACATAAACTCATAAGTCGTGAAAAGTAGGATACTATATGACTGATGTCCACGATGTAGGAACAATAGGAGCACTGCGCATGTCATATTAGATCATATTAAGTCATATTAAATCATATTAAATCTTTTTAGCCTAAATCATATTGATACGCGATTAAGTGACTTGCATCGTGGCGTTTGCGAGAACACGAAACCGCCCCAAGCAGACCCAGTACAACTCACGGTACTTAGCAAGTCACTTGTCTCAATAGTGTAGGCACGCGAGTAGTTATCGAATCAAATAAATTAATGGGCCTTGAGATAAGAAATGGACCTTTCCAGTTTTAGCTATGCCGCGCCCAGCTCTAAGTAATCCCCACCCACACTTCGTCTTGTTTGGATTGATCGATCTCCGAATGCCCTAACTCAATTTCCTGAAAACTATACAGTTAAGCTGTTGAATATTGTGTAACTAATTTGACTGCAACAGCGCCCAGTCAAATTAGTTTCAAAATATTCGACAGAATATTTATTAAACAGTAAAGACATACAATTCGTACAACAACGCATAGTCCGTCTTCAAGTATGCTTTCGTGACGTACTTATCTACGTCATTCACGGCGTCATAATGACGTCATTCATTATGATGTCATTCTACACGTAGTTGATTGTAACGTCACATGATGGATGGATAAAGTGGAAAGGTCCCCTGTACGTTGTTATCTAACGAACTAATACCCAGTAAGCATCTTTTACCTCGTTTACATCTTTTAACATACATTCAACAGAATACGAAGTCTTTATTTTAATTAAACAACAAAAATAATTTGAACATTAATTGTATATCGGCGCAAAGCTACTATCTAATCAAACAAGGGCGCAAATATGAGAGTGAATGAATTGTGTCTCGTTGACCAATGAGCGCGTCAATATGCAATTGGATATCCAATACCCTCAACAGCGCAAATTGGTATATGGTCACGACAATTGTATCTGACAGACTTGACTGTATTTTCATCTTTCCTATACATAGAGATAAAGCTATCCATTTGAATGATGAAACACAATATGCACTTAACTTTCTTTCACTCGGTTTTCAGAAAGCGTGTTGGCATATACTAGGCATAAAGCTGAAACACAGACTTTGGGGATAAGGTGATGACGATGGACCTTTTCAATTTTTGCTATGTCCCGTCCATTATTAGCTAAGTTCCACCCACACCTCGCTAGTGTTAGGGTCGATCGATTGATCCCTGAACTCCCTGACTACCAATTTCCAGAAAACTATACACGTCAGCTGCTCACTATTTTGAAACTAATGTGACTGGGCGCTGTTGCTGCCAAGGGCAGCAACAGCGCCCAGTCAAATTAGTTTCAAAATATTCAACATAATGTTTATTAAATGGTAAAAACATAAAATTCGTACAATGTGTCGGACTATTAAGCGTTTAAAACGGACTAAGTATAAGTCATTCATAACGTAATGATTATGACGTAATCCTACACGTCATGTAGTTGATTATGACGTCATATTAAGGTCCATTTCTACACACTTCAATCAACTATTTCTCAGAATAAGCGCCCACTGTTCCCGATGACATGTACAGTACAGCTCAGAGATCGCTTAAAATTTTTCTAAAACAAAATAAAAACGTTTTAACATAAGTGGATTGGAAGCTATTGCTGCCCGAAACAACAATTAATTCCAATTCAGTTATGTTCAAAATAGTCAACAGCACAGTTCTTATATTATGTTCAATTTGTACTAATTAAGATGTTTCTGGGTTTTTTTTGGGAAACATGTTAAATTATTCTGAGTTTCACTGTAGTATATTAATATCGTCCATGATCATATAGAGTAAGATAGGCTAAGTGGATCGCGTAAGATCTCGCGGTAGCTCCGAGAAAAGAAGCTCGCGCGACACAAGCCGCCCCAAGCAACTAGCGGGAAGACCGAACGAAGACTAATTGACGTCGCGGAGTAGTATAATCGACCACGCTCACAAATGAAATCAATGCGATGCTTTGAAGAGCGCGAGGGCGAGCTGAAGGCCCTGATCCGCTGATGAAATCATAATACCCGACCAGTGATTAATTTCCAATATGTGAAAAATAGCGCTGAGATAATTCGAGTGGACGAATTCGAAAAGCTTTGGAAATAGCTGATAATTCGTCGAGAGAATGGATGATTTTTCGAATGACTTGCACTAATGAATGTAATTCTGCGATGAATTTACGCGCTCTAATTCGACAATGCTCCAAAGATGCTGTTCACTGGCGCAGACTCATACATCACACAATAAAATAGAACCTAGGACCAAATTGATAGATTCGTCATTTATCATAATTTCCTTAGCAATTGCGCTCTCATACCGGGGCAATTACTGGCCAATATCAATGAATATATTATAGTCTTATTAGATCAGACTCCAAATCCGTGTTATTCAAATTAGCGAAGATAATCACGTTAGTGGATTAGCGCGCGGCCATCGGCAGACGACCGATACACCGATAGCCTACTCACGAGACAACTGATGAAAGTGACACCATTTCTCGTGCCAATCACACGAGAATAAGCTGTTTGTATTAATCTTTTCACCGACCTAGGATATATTCTTTAGGGCCTTTCTGGGGACATTTTGGGCTAGTGTTAATCATTCAAGCAAAACATCGACTTACGTTTAATATCAACGGTGTTACACCAGTGTAAATGACAAAAGAAGTCCTCACCTGTGGCTTACCTATTCTTATACGGATAGAATAAAATAACAAGAAGAATGGTCACAAAAACGAGTAAGGTGTATCTCAGCCAAATTTGACACTTTTGTCCAGCATATAACGATCAAGTCATTAATTACCACACTTTTATCATATAAAGACAGATGAACATTCACACTTAGTCACATATAACTGTTAGGAATATTATATTATTTATCTGCTATTATAATCTAAGTTTTGTGTTACGGGTTATTGCGTAATCTCCTATGGTGCCAGACTGCATAATATTGGCAATACAACTTTCAAAACTTAACTTGATCATTCGTACCAGAAATGGATTGGGCTGCGTGTATAGTTTGTCAAACAGTTACTTCAGACGAGTTATGGTGTCCACAACATAGGACACGCTATTATGCCATTATTGTGTATAGTTCGTTTCTAGAAAACATTGAGCAATTTAAACAGTTAGATGATTCGCCAGTTAATGTTGTGTTTAGAGTGGATGAAACGGTTGACGCTTTTATCCTTAACAATGCTTCATGGTATGGATCGTGCCATCAGAGGTTTAACAATTCAAAAGTAGATAGGGAAAAGAATATTAAAAGGAACCATATGAGTTTGACGGCTCCGAGATGCGTAAATCAAGACGACAATCAACGGGTAGGTCTAGGAGTAAGTTGTGTATAGTTTAATTGTGTGATCGAAAATTCATGTCGATTCCACAAATATTCACGTGGTTCAGCTGAGAGATCGTTAAGAAAAATGTGTTTAGCTTTGCAAGATACTGATATCGTGGCGAAAATATCATGGGAAGACTTATTAGCTATTGAAGTACTAATATGGTGTGCCTTACAAAATATAGGAATCGTTATCGTGCATTTCATCGTAAACAATCTGAAGTCTCAAATACATAGAGAGAGAAAGTGAAAGCTAGGGCATCTGTTGAATTTGTATCTAATGTAGAGGTCTCATTAGAAGTGGGATGTTATCTGTTTATGCTTTTTGATCTTCATCATGCATATGAAGCTCATGTGCGTGAACTTGGAGAGGAAATTTCCATCAACAAACGCCGTTTAAAAGAAAAGCTCTTAGACCAGTTTGTAGACATGGGACTGCAAGAGCAATGTGATGATAAAAATACAATTCTCGTATTTCCTGATGGTACGAGCATGTAGCAACTAATAAGGGATGCTTTCCTCTATCGGAACTATGAAGAAGAAACATTGATTTTGGCTAAGGTTGCAAAGATTTGTAGGGAAGAACTTTTCAAACAAGATTGTGTATTTTCTGGCAAATTCACTCCTTCCTGTCAGGAAGAATCAGTTGTCTCTGGTATCGCCTTACCTACTTCGATTATTCTATACGGACCAGCCATAAAAGAAAATACGAAATACTCCCAGGTTTGCCTCACCTTTCGCAGTTGTTTGTGCATAATTTCAAGAAACGCACACGAGACAGCACACTACTTAGGCGCCATTCGCTGGAAAGAGAACCATCTCTCATGAATATTCACATAGTTTGTAGAAACAAGAAACTTAAAGCCCAGCATGCTACATTCGGAATCAGTACCACTTATGGCCGTGTTCTTGAATTAGAAAATTCACTAGCTCTCTCAGTGCGCAAGAAATTTGAGCCCGACAATATAGTATGGCCATCCATTCTGCGGAAAGGTCAGGCGTTGGACAATCTGGAACATAACCCGTCGGTCACAACATCACAAGGGTGGTTCCACGGAACTATAGCATTAGCATAATTCAATATCCAACATCGGCGATTCCGGGTATTTGCAGAGATACAGCCGACTTACAACGTACAAGTTCAACAATGAAACCCTCCTTGCCTAATTCATATGCGATAGTTCCTGCAGTCGAAATAAAGTCAACAACTACTTCTGTACTAGAGACTACATTAATGCAATTTACTGAAAGCCTTATAGCCGCCAAGATCAAAGAAGAGGAATGGATCCAACATGCAATTCAACTTCTCCTGTCTGATGAGGTACATGATTGGGCAAGTTCTTAGGCTGCATATCATGCGTCACAACAACCGGTCCTAATAGATCCTCCTGCTATCACTGCAATGGTACCACTTTTCTTTGAACATGCTGATTCTCCAACAATGATAAAGCATGGCATGAACATCTTAATGACCGCAATATACTTTCTGAAACCTGGAGAGATTCCTGTTTTGGCCTATGACTGCCCCATCTTTGCAAACTGCAATTATATCTAGTGGACCGTCCTCATACTCACGGAGATGATACATTTGTCATTATGTTTGGCGGACTCCATTTGGAGAAGGGCTTGTGGAATGCCTAGGGAGATTTCTTAGCAGGATCCGGTTGGGTAGTTGTTTTAGCAGAAGCAAATGTTGCATCACCTAGTACAGTCAATTAATTTTTTTAAAGCGTCACACATGACCCATACCCGACATGGCCATCATGTAACTGCACTAGCGCTGTCCAAACTGTAGCAAGCTGAATACAACCCTATGATAGCTGGAGGACTAAGATGATTGAACTGGGATATCGTGCCAAGGACCGAAATTTGTATTCCCATTTTCAAATGAGCCCAGAGAGAAAAGAACGCCCCTTTGTTCGAATGTCTGGGGTGACTAGCTGCGAGTCGAAGCTAAAAGTCCCAATCTCATCTTTGCGAAAGAGGATGATGTATCCTGTGATTATGTCATCTAGCTGACTTAATAAAATACTGGTTCGGAGGACATAAACAGACATACGGATAGACGGACCCGATTTCAACACCCCACCTCCAACTTTTTTCCAAAACTTGTTGGGATAATGAACTGTTTAATCATAGCCATTTACTAAATTAATATTTTCCCTTTAGGATGCCCACATTCAGCATGTCAAGAGAACTACTTATCAAGCCAGCATCTGAACGATCTGTCAGCAAGCACAGCATGTAATTCCTACGCCAGATAGCTGGGGTGGACCCTACAAGACAATCACTTTCAACCTGTCTGGATGACATAGCCTGACGCTGTCAAAGCCTGTAGTGAACTAATTAAGTGTGGCTGTAAATCAGAGTGCGGTTGTGTGAACTGTAACTGTTCAAGAGCGAATCATCCATGTACTGAACTATATCAGTGCAATTGGCAGAATAACGAATGAAATACCTACCAGACACTTGAATAAGTAGATGCAGTTGATCATACAAGTCAGTTGCTGCAAACGCTCATTGATAGCACAAAAGTGTGATTCTTTAGACCTGGTGTGTTTTGAACACCTTTGTTAATGAACCAACACACATGCCTCCAATACACAGGTGGTCTACTGCGCAGGTGTTGGCCTAATTGCTTTAAAATTTGGATGTTATCAGTAAGTGCACATACAATTTGGTTTAATGTCCTTAATATTTGCTATGCGACATATTTGATAATTTACAATGGAAGCAATCATCGTTCATATATGTGACGAGGCGTATTATTATATGATAGATGTTTCTAGCTATTTTCAAACTATGACATCATGGTATGTCGTATAATTGATTGCTTTTACCACGCTTTAGCCATGTTTATAGTGTTCTGTTTATCTGACAGCGTAGTGGCTACAATTTTTAAGAGCCATGGTACAGTATAATTAAAAGATAGGGACTAACTTGAGCAGAAATCTATAAAATATATTTTGTGGACAATTTTGAGCTTATATTCTTTCACTTTTGCTAGTTAGTAATGTATTACACCATTTCATATTGAACTTCTCATCTGACATCATCTTCTAGATTGACAATTGACAACTAATCTTGCGCTAAATAGCGCATATAAGATACAATAAGGCGACACCATTTTTATATAATGCATTTGTCGGCCAATTTGAAACAACCCCGGGTTGTTTCAAATTTTTGGAGCCTAGGATTTTTTTATTGGCTATACACATACCGACCACCATACAAAAGTTGGCACTTTTGTCCACCGTGTAACGATTTGCTGAGTTTATTGCGCTAAGCTACCACACTATCCAGGTCTTGACTCATCAAGTACGCGTGAGCCCTTCCAGTTAGCATCGAGTGTCGGTCACTTGGACATAGCAGCAACGTTAGATCATGTACAACCTGATCAAAGTAGCATAGTTTGAATACCGCTATAATGCAACTGGGAGATCGACTCTGAACTTTGGAGCCGTGGACGTCAAAATTAACTATGTGACGTGTTGGATAACATAATAATCATGATAGTCCGTCTTTAACGCTTAATAGTCCGATACGTTGTACGAATTGTATGTCCTTGCTATTTAATAAATATGAATATTTTGAAACTAATTTGATTGGGCGCTGTTTTTTGCCATAGGCAGCAACAACGTGCAGTAGAATTGGTTTCAAAATATTTAACAGCTTACCTGTATAGTTTTCTGAAAAGTGTGGATGGAGCTTAGCTACAGATGGGCGGATCGTACCTAAAACTGGAAAGGTCCATTGGCATACGACAATTATGCCCAGGGCCTCCGAATTACCCTCCGAAATATGTTGTCCATTCAAAAATATCATCCCGAGGTAGGGGGATTTTTTGTATGCATATAGCTGGAAGATAGTTTTCTGCGCAGACCATTTAACAAGCCTATGAACATAGTAACGCGGTCGTTAAATAGCGACGGATTAGGAAATGGCGTGACAGAGGGTTCAGCAGCAGCTAGGCGGTGTATAGTAGCTGCTCCAGAAATGAGTCATCTACTTGCTGGATCCCGCGAAATATCACCTTTCGCCTTTTTTATTCTCCATATTTTTTAATGATTTAGAACAATATCTGCAAGAGCATGCCATCTCTGGTCTGTCATCAGTCATCACTTACTGAAATTGCCTTCGAAAACCTAAATTTATGTCTAGACCTTGTAATACTTCCCGATGCAGATGACACTGTAATTATGGCAGACTCAACACAAAACAACATTAGATGTGTTCTGTGACTATTACCTAAGATGGCAACTATAAGTAAATTACTCGAAAACAAAAATAATGATATTCTCTAGACAACGACATCACAGACAACTAACATTTGATATGGAAGGCCACAACATTGAGATTACTGATGAAGTCCTCCACTTAGGTACTATCTTTAAAAAATAACCGTATTTTTTTCGCAAATTACAAAAGAAATCTAATTCAAGGGAGAAAGAAAAGTAATGTATGTATTAATCAGAAAGATAAATGAAAATAATATACCTTTTGATCTACAATGTAGGCTATTATCTAAATGCAATACAGCTAATTTGATTAAATTATGCAAATATGTCAGATTAGCATGCATTTATGTTGAATGATAAAGCCAATATATCCACCAATGTGTAAGAATATGGTGTAGCGTATGTTGTGACTAGACTGGCTGGAGGCAATTGCTACCTAACGTAGTCGCAATATTTGGTAGGACAGGTTAAAATATATTCAGCATCTTATCTGATCAGGGTTTTGGACCACAAACGCATATATACCAGTGTTCTAAGGAGGAATGTACATTCCATGTTAATTTTGAAAAATATTACTCCACCGACATTATATGATGTAAATAGTGTTAACTCCATATGTGATTGTATAGTCTGGATTGAATAAAGAGAACTTGAACTTCAACACGTGCAAAATGCAATAGCGATCCATAGACATCATGAGAAGCTCTCTGGTGCACAGCGATCTTTCATTGAGACAGTAGATACACGTTCTAAGAAGACACAAAGGAAGTTGCCAATCACGCCCATGCTGAAATGATTGGCACACACATACAGGCACACACCATAACCACAACCTGTAAAAAGCAGCTACAGTAATTCATACGAGGGGAAAGAATGAGGAGAATTACGCATTCCACCAGCCGATCAAGAGGAATAAGGCCACCTTCTTTGAATATGTTCTTACCGTATTGTAATCCTACTGCTCCAAGTACGCGAGTAGATGTGGTGTTTGGTGCTTACCATAATTACAGCCTGATTGCGAGACAATGTCTAAACAAGACAAGGGTTCGGGATGACAAGACAAAGCAAAGCTCTGACAAATTAATAATATATAATACTATAATATCCTGTTGTAGAATATTATGATCAGTAAGTAATGGTGGTGACATTACGGCATGTATTAATGTATGCAGGTAGATATGATGGTATCTGATATGTATTTTTCCGCTTTTCATTTGCCATAATGATTCATGCTTGACGTCATTGTTTCTTGACTCGAATACAGTTGCCATCGTATGACGTTATATAGCATCATGTACTGCTCCAATAAGGCAGCTCTGATATAGTTGAGTCAGTTCAGATGTGCATTGTGCATGATGAGGCATTATATGCCTAAATATATCATATCATACCTTAGAATTTATATTATGAGAACGGAAGCTATATGAACAATGAATCCAACCCCGCCCACATAAAGAGACCGTTGCTACCAGTTGGAATCAATTATAAAAACACTGATTTATTTACTTTTACAAACATACTCATTAACTAGAATATATAAAACATATTACAATGACCAGGGGGGGGGGGACGTGTAAAACATTTGGCCCACTCATCTACAGTCCAATCGGCATAGCAAATCCTTCTCTAACAGAAAACAGTGGTTCACAGTCCTTCTACAAGCTGTGTATTCGTGGATCTAAACTTCCGACGGCTGTCAAGATGACACATGGCATGCTCGCTACATCAATCTCAACAATGCTGTAAAACTGAAACAGCTGGGTGCGCTCCAAAGTCATTCTTGAACAAACTGGATGCTCCAAATGCCATCCTGAACAAACTGGAAGCTCAAAAGTTCCTCTTGAACAAATTAAATGCTCCGAAGTCCCTCTTGAACAAATTGAATGCTCCAAAGGCCCTCTTGAACAAACTGGATGTTTGTCATCACAAACACCTGCCAGCCATCATGAATCACACTTCACACAAAGTGTGTACATCAGAAACTCGGCCATATAGTTGTCTACGATATCGCAACATATGGCTTGGCATATCCAAGTGATTATGAGGAGTCTAAAAACTATGTTGCTACACTATATTTTGTGATTGGTGAGAACTCTCCGTGAATCCCGGTGTACAACGATACAGATATAATGTAAACTGGCGGGATAATGATCAGAATCGAAGTGATAATAAGATCTATTAGTCTACATGATAAATAAAACCTCAAACTCGTGCCAAATGTACTAGACTCCGTTCCAGCTGAGATCTTACTCAACTCGTGTGATACATTTGATGGGAAATAACAACTCGTTGGAAATCCTTTCACCATCTATCTCAATATACCGTATATCACAGAAATAACCTACAGAGCAGTAGCTTTCAAGTGGTGGGTGGGAGGGGCTTGGGGTGCACTGGGAGCAGTTGCCACCCCTGAGATATGCTGAATGTACAATTTAAAATACTCATTTGACAGGCAGTAAATACAGATAGATAGATAGATGGATGGCTGGCTGGATGGATGGATGGATGGGTGGGTGGGTGGGTGGGTGGGTGGGTGGGTGGGTGGGTGGGTGGATGGATGGATGGATGGATGGATGGGTGGATTGGTGGGTGGGTTGGTGGGTTGGTGGGTAGATGGGTTGGTGGATGGATGGATGGATGGAAAGCGCATTTATATTGCACTGAACTCCATGCTATTGCATGCTCTGAGTGCAGTACATCTGAATCCCTGTTCATTTGACAGTCTAAGATAGCTTCATATCTAGCGGAACGTACATATTTACATGTAGAAATGCAGGAGATACTATCGGAGAACATCTAAACATTCCAAATTCCTTGGTGGATGCTACCCCCCTCCATTCCCCCACCCCCTGTTTCACCATTTGTCCCTAGGGTGCCCCAGGTTCGCACTAATGCCCTGATTTAATATGTTTCTGTCTTAGGCAGCAACGGCTTACAATCAGATTAAGTACAAAATATTCAACAACAATTTCTTACATCGTGTTAGAATTTGTAGTAGCTAAAATGTTTCTGATAAATCGTTTTGTAAATATACTAAGTTATTTATGAGGTGTACTGTACATAAACACCCGTTTGTGCAGTATGATGCTCCACAAAGTAAATAATATTCCTCTTTTTTCCATATTGGAATTGGCGTCTTTGTAACAGAGGTTATCTTTATGACAAGAAGACCCGCGGGTCAAATCATAATGTTTTAATCATAGGCCGTTTTCAGACCAGAAAGTTAATCCGGAGTAAGGGCATGCTTCAGTATGGCGGTACGCCTGGTTAACTCTCTACTGCGAGCACGGCCTAATACTGTGTTCTCACTGGAGAGTTAATCGGGAATAACGCCATAGCTGAGTATTGCGGTACGCCGGTTAAGTCTAAATAAAGACGCGATAACATAATTTGAATCTAAAGCCGTGTTCTCACTGGAGAGTTAATCGGGAATAGCGCCATACCTCAATACTGGCGTATTGCGCTACGCCGGTTACGTCTCTAGTGAGAACACGCCCTAAGGCCGTGTTCTCACTAGAGACTTAACCGGCGTAGCGCAATACTGGGGTATGGTGTTATTCCCAATTAACTCGCCTGTGAGAACACGACCTAAGGCCGTGGTCTCACTAGAGACGTAATCCTGAATAACGCCATACTAGCGTATGGTGTCATTCAGGATCATCTCTCTAATGAGAACACTTCGGTATGGCGTTATTCCGGATTAAGTCTCTTTTGAGAACGCGGCCTAGATCTTTTTTAGATTAAACGTCATGTGTACGTTTTCTTACCGGACTTTGGTAATATCCGGCAAAATAAATTGTTCAGGTATCACTAAGTTGGTGAGATTATAATTTGACACAAGTGCAATACGTCAATTACAGATAAGTGCTGTTATACGGATGTGTATTGCTCGTGGCACAGCAGGGTAGCTAGGTGTAGGCGGGACATTTACCGCAGCCATGACGCCGACAGCTGTTTCTCAAATAAACGCTTGAAGAGTCGCGCTTTTCCGAGCAAAATAACACATAATAACCCTTTCCTCCATGTTCCCAAGAAAATGATTTCAATGGAATTTTGATTCTGGGAATTCAGATTTCAGAATTTCAGATTGATTCCAACAATCGTAAAATGTGTTAGAGATATTAGCTAGAGATGGGCGGGTATAGCTAGGAATGGGTGCCTCTAAAGAACGTATTATTAACCCTGTCGATCACATTACAAACAATTTAAGTCGTAGTTTGTGTGATCAAATGCAACAAAAACATGTTGATAAATTGGTTTCAAAATCATAAGCAGGAGTTTAGTTATATTATGTCAAACATAATAAATTTCATTTGTGAGACAGTTGTTGAAATGCGTGGCACGGTTGAATACATCTTGATTTGATTATCAAGCTCTCAAATCACATCAGCGGCAGACTTTGATCATCACAAACGACTATCGACGTTGGAGATTTGCAAATCGTGCGTGGTAAAACGGTTATCCGTGGCAACTCCGACAGGAGTTCCGTCCTGTGGTTATCCTTGGTGACGCCCACCAATCGCGTCGTTCTAAATATCGTGGATGATAATTTTAAATGGCACTGTTCAAAGTTCATATCCTGTGTGGATATTTAGAAAAAAGAATTGACTGAGAATAGATACTACCTCCATGATATTCAGTTAAATTGTTTTCAATTTGTTCAACACATATCATCCATAGCTCTTTTCAAAATAGCTTTGGGGAAATAATTCGCGATGAAATATGATAAGGATGACACGGTATCGGCGATAAAATCCCGCAAACCGCCTCCGAGATTTGTGCGAGATTTGATCCTCCTCCCCAATATCTCGCCAATAATGTCGTGAATTGCTAAAACAGTCCCTCATTCCATTCCAATTCATCGGATCACTAACCGAGAAATGCAATTTTCTGAGTTTAATGTTCCGAGACTAACAGCTTCTTGTACCAGATATGACACATCACCCACCCCACCAGGAGACACTGACACTTTCACTAAGAATAACTTGATCTGTCATGAAAATAAAGTTACCACCCTCTTCCAATACTCACTGAAAAGTAACCATGTGTATACACTCTGGATGCGGTAATCGCCACATCGTTTGTTTGAGAGTGTGGGTGTCCCTACACCACCCGCACTTATATGCTGGTCGTTGGATGCTCTGGATTTTGCCCAACAGAACGTGATAAAATTAGAAGCGAAATTTTGAGTGCAATAATACATCCAAAATCTCATGAAAACTAAGGTTGTTTAAAAGATATAGTCATAAATGTTGTATGTGTATAATCTCGTTATATATATGTGTATATATATATATATATATATATATATATATATATATATATATATATATATATATATATATATATATATATATATATATATATATATATATATATATATATATATATATATATATATATATATGGGAATATGCCAGATACACGCGCACGTAAAGACACCAGTGCTAAGTGTGAGGTTCACCCAATCACGAACAGCCATCGTCGTTGAATTTATGGAACCCCATTAGGTAAATGTTTTACCCCCTTCGTGGCGGGCCTAAGTCGTTTATATTTTAACGTCAGCTAACAAGTGACATATTTGATTATGACATCAGAAGTATTAGTCACAGCTCGGATCTTTCCATTGCATGACCTGATCTGCAGCTTTCCGCTGACAATATTTCTACTAATGACGCCATACACGTGATTTACTTACTAGAAACGGCGTCATGCACTTGATTTGATTACTAGAGAGTGCCGGCGTCAGTTTGATAATAGCGCCGTGTCTGATTAACAGTTCAGACCCGTGAATGTAGATATAAGATCTGTCCCTCAAGTATGTGACGTCATAATCAATTACACCACAGGTAGGCTGACGCCGTATTCATAATTGACGGAGAATACTCCCTCATGAAGCTGATGTTCAAGTCCGTCCGGTATACAAATTCTATGTTTTGAAGGACTTACTTATAAAAAGATATTTGTTTTACTATTTTGAAATTAGTTCCATAATATTCCACAGCTTATATGTATAGTATACGCTGAAATTGGGAGTCTTTGAATCCAGGGTTCGAAGTAGATACATTGATAGCGACACGCACAAAGCGTGGGCGGAGTGTAACTAGAAATGGGGTGGGTTTGTGGGTGAGAGGCTGGGGGGCATAATTAGAAATATATGCTTCTATTTTCGGTAAGCTGACAGAGGGCAAATGCCCATTCATCAGTCCAAAAGCTGCCTGAGCAAATTAACGTCTACCCACCACTAACCGTCATTTCAACGTAATGTTTTTCAATTGTATTGTGTGCTGACCCATCCATACACACACGATATCAAAGGTTTATCAAAGTACAATCAGGGGAATATTATTATTTTTCTTAAATACAATGTGGCAAAAAATAAAAAAAATATGTCTGATTTTCTTTACCAAACTGTGGGTTCAGGTTATGCCAACTGAGAACTCTTCAAACCTAGATTCAATAATTATATGGATCGATACAGTTAAAATGAAAACCAAGGAATTGGAAGTGTTAAGATGTATTTTTAATGCAAAAAATACTAATTACAGCCACGTATATTGGCATTGCAACTTATACCTGATATAGTTGACATGATTGGTGCTTGTTTTTTTTAATAATAAGCACAGTTCTTCGGCCACGGTCATATTATTGCACATTTAACCTCTACATGCACTCCCTTCAAAGCTATTGCAAGATCGACATTCTGCCAGGCCCCTCGTCCGCGTCCATCATTTACTGAGCAGATTTAATACACGAACACTGAATGGTTAACTGTAGTTACTTGGCACCCGATTCCACATTGAATTACTATTGAAGAAAATTTGGAGCCGGTTACCAGTCCTGATTAACCCTTTCTGTCGTATGTTTTGAAGGCCTACGAAAATGGGCTTTAGTGTCTGCTAAGACGTCAAAAGGCGTCCATATGCGATAAGGTGGGAAGAAAATAGCCCTTGGAAACAGTGACATAACAATAGGAAAGTATAATTTCATCAAACCCAAATTAGTTATTTATATGCATTTATTCGTGGCAAGCGACAGCTATACGCCATTTTGAATTTTACGGCTAATCATTTGCGACCGAGCTCGGGCTGGTTAGCTATTGTTAACTAGCTAGTTAACTATTTCTTGTTGGACTGTGATCTAGGCATATATAGCCCACCATAGTTAGTCAATTTTGACCTGTTGTCGTACTTTTACCACGAAATGATATGATTTTGACGCCATTGGGCAAATTCGTGTGGGTGAGTTCTGCAACAACAGTACTCAAGTTCGACTAGATGAAGCTAGCTAAATAATGCAAACAGTGTTGGCAACTCCCCAAGACCGGTAACTATTTCTATACACTGCATGAGAAATACTGGGAAATACCTGGCCATCGGGATATTGGTAACCGTAGATGTTTTGAGATTTGATCATCTGAGATGCGTACATATGAGATAATATCAGACAACATTTCTCCCATGTTAATTATGAGCTTGTAGATATGGGCTATATGATTTGAAATGAAATATGTTTCGCTAGGTTGAGGACGTCACAATGTCATGTTAGCTGATGTCAATGTAACGCGCCAATATCGAATTCGTTATTGGGCTTTCGCCGTTTACCAACGGGCTCGTCGATATCAAATTTTATATTGGTCCCTACGCCATTGGCCAACGGCGCAAATTCGATATTGGTGCGCTACATCAATATCAATCATCATAATGTTGTATATCTCCGTCACGAGAATTGACAAATTGCAAAGTGGACGAATTGCATGCCTTTGATGAATTTATATTTTAGTAAACATTCTGTTGACTGTTTTGAAAGTAATTTGACAACAGCATCAAGTCAAATTAGTTTCAAACTATTTAACAGCTTGCCTGTTTAGTTATATTGAAATTTAGACTCTGAGAATTCAGGTTACAATGTTTCAAATAAATTAGAAGTGGGTGGGGCATAACTAGAGGTGGGCTGGGCATAACCAGATGTGGGTGAGGCATAGCTAGGAATGGGCGGCACATCGCTAGAAATGGGTAGGAAATAGCTAGAAATGTATGTGGCATATCTAGAAATGAGTGGCCATATCTAGAAATGAGTGGGCCATATCTAGAAATGAGTGGGGCATATCTAGAAATGAGTGGGCCATATCTAGAAATGAGTGGGCCATATCTAGAAATGAGTGGGGCATATCTAGAAATGAGTGGGGCATGTCTAGAAATGAGTCGGCCCTATCTAGAAATGAGTGGGGCATATCTAGAAATGGGTGGGGCATATCTAGAAATGAGTGGGGCATATCTAGAAATGAGTGGGACATATCTAGAAATGTATGTGGCATATCTAGAAATGAGTGGGACATATCTAGAAATGAGTACGACATATCTAGAAATGAGTGGGACATATCTAGAAATGTGTGGGCCATATCTAGAAATGAGTGGGCCATATCTAGAAATGAGTGGGGCATATCTAGAAATGAGTGGGGTATATCTAGAAATGGGCGGGGCGTAGCGAGAAATAGAGCATTATATTGCCGTCTTTAATTGCTAAAACAGCCCTACATCAATCAAGCCTGAATGTCCACTTAGTACCATTGTAGTATAGTGCAGGTGTGACTGGGTATTCGGCAACAAATCACCACCTATTTAATATGCACTGCACATCCAATAACACGACATGTTTCCAGAAGAACATTCTGTAATGATAATACATTTTGAACATAAATGAATTGGAAGACATTGCTGTCAAATTATGTTCAAAATATTCAACAGAACATTTCTTTTTAACTAACATGTTTCTGTTTTTATTTTAGAAACATGTTAACCTGTTTATAAGCTGTAGTGTTAATAGGCTGGATCATCACGTACTCATCACGAGACTGCGGCTCTACAATATATACCTGCACGGATTAATCGTTACTGTCAAAACATGAACAATTACTGCTGAAATCCTAACCCGCCAATCTGCACTTCCATCCACCATGCAGTCAACATTTCCTGTCGAATTTTATCATATTATCCATTCATCCATCCTTCACTCAATCCCTTCATAACGTCTTGCCTCATATCATCAGCATTCAGTCATTCAATTATTTCTTCGCTCCACCGTATGCAAATCGTGAAGCAGAGAGAGAGAGTTTGGTCTGGCTCTGGGGAGGGTAGTGTATGGAGATGAGGGAGGGGTGGTGTATTTCTGATAGTTATCGGCTGAAGATTGAAGGATCCGGGTATCAGTTGTTATTTTAGCCCCTCGCATCTCTCGGCATTGTGTTGAATGCAAACACGGCGTTCTGGCCACCTGCTAACTAATACTACGCAATGAGCTTCTCAGTCAGCCCTAATGCCCTCTATTAGATTAATAGCCAATTAACTATGGCTTTCTTTTGAAAAGCCAGCGTCAGTTGCCAGCAATTAGCCGCCTCGATGATATCTCCAGACTCTTCCACAGCTATTGATGCGATTTCCTTGCGCATGCGTGTAGAAAACTACTATGGATGCTGCGCCATGGTATAGCGATTAATGGCTGAGGATGTTTGCTTTGTTTAATTCTTGGCATTTAATTTAGTCATGTGAGAGTTGAGAGTGTTTCTCTTTTAGCGCAGCACATCTCTATGTATTACACAGCGACATTGCAATTCCTATATAGCTGGTTACGAGCGGAAAAGTACCAAACAGCCAGAACGCTAGGATTTTTCTAAAACAAAGAATAGCAAACAAATAATAAAACAATTTTTCAACAAAATAGTTGAATTTCATTATGGAAGAACTAGTGTCTGATGTGGTGGTAGGCATTAAATCCGGCCCCTGCGCTGAATGCCATGCAAAGCAGGACGAATACAAGAGCAACAGCAATGACAAAAACAACTCACCCGTGAAGTTTGTTTCTGAATCTAGTCAGGAGGCGAACGAAAGAGTAAGACTAAAAAGCAACGATGGCGGTAATACATACGACAGTTACATCGATAAGGATAAAGATGTGTGTGAAAATGATTCTGTGTATCAACAGCGACCTGCGATATCATTCCGAATAGTTGATATTCTCGCTCCTTCTAGGACGGCCAGTGTATCCAAGCCAGTGCTTACGTATCCTAAAGGTAAGATAATAATAATAATAATAATAATAATAATAATAATAATAATAATAATAATAATAATAATAATAATAATAATAATAATATCCTACAACAGCATGGCAGTACCCTGTTGTTACTTTTATTTTGCATTTTCATCAGATCTCCATCATATATATTTAGGATACTGCCCTAGGGATCCCGAAGATGTCTGTTGATTTGAGGTCAAAGTGCATGGATCAAATTTCCCCTTATCCGTCAAATTTATGAAGTTTCGCCTTTCTTAGCAGAGATGAAGTCACTTTGATTGGAGAATGCCAGTAGACATATTAAACGATGCCATGTCAATCCGTAATGCCAAGATCACCCATTGTGGTCACATTCACATCTAATAAGTACTATCAATGTTACCAGCTTTCGTGTTTGCAGAAATGAATTCTTCTTAATCACACACGTCCAATGCGCACATTTGAAAATAAGTTACGACTATGTACCATATTTTGGTACAGATTAATCAGTTTTAGTTTTTGGCAAAAATAAACTTTTTTTTCAAGCAAGAAAAATTTATAACAAATTTCTTTTCTCAAAATGACCGCCAAAATTTGTATATTGACTTGATTTGGTGTTATAGAAGATTGCTAGCTACGCCATTGAGGGTCCTATCTTTGACCAATCACATTACTTTGAAGATCCTAAACAAATTTATATGTTGTTATCACTCTTGCCTTGATACTATATTCCTAGATTCGTATCAGTGAACATCGCACATTGAATAAAATATGGATATAGTACTCAAATTCTGACACGATATCCCCTCAACGGCTCCGGAAAAAAATATGAACTTGCAGAAAATGTTATCCAAGATGCCCACTGATCGAATCGACGTATCCAATTCCGTTGAGTTAACTTGGATAACCACAGCGGGTGAGAATGTTTCTTGAGTTTAGCACATATTCATCACATCCACTATCAAAATCAAATGATTTATAAATGCTCAAATTTGATTGGTCACTTGTGACCATATATATTACCGTAAACTTTAATCGAGCACGCTTAAACTTCTCGAAGGCTGTGTTCTCACTAGAGGCTTAATTAGGAATAATGTCATACGTCAGTTTGGCGTTATTCCTGATTAAGTCTCTAGTGAGAACACTGCCTAAGTTTATAAACATGTATATCAAATATAGGCTCGGTCCACCAAACGGTTCCGTATTAAAATATTAAGTCACGAAAACCGGGCCATCCAAGATACCTGCCAGTCCAATGGACCAAGCATGTCTTTCGGCAAATTTGGCTAACCTCTAAAAGAACATGTCCTGACCCTCACCTGAATCCGTCTGCCAGAATTGAGGATGTGTGTTTGAATGAAATGCCAACCACTGTCGCACAAAAACCAAGATGGTCAGAAATCTCATAGTATGTACCTTGCCAAATAAATGAATCAGGGATTGCGTGGAATGACTAGTATTGTTGACCAATATTTTAAGACGCGTGGAAATCTTAAACCTGGATGGAAGACATAGATAATAATGGAGGGATCTGATCTGTCACTCATGTATCTGACCACATAATTAAATACGTCCCATATTAAATTGAAGCAACGATCCTTCACGCAAATCGAAAATTCCATCAGGAAGTGTACAAACGATTCTGGGAATTCAGATTTCAAAGTTTCAAATTGATTCGATCGTGTGCACAAAGTGGGCGGAGCTTGGCTAGAAATGGGAGGGGCTTATCTAAAAATGGATCACGTTATGGAGTCTCTTCTGATTTCTTTGTTCCAGGCCGTCGATGTGATGACGTCATATCAGATGTCGAAAATGGAAAAGTTCGGCGCTCGCGGACAGCTTTTTCATACGCACAGCTCGTTGCTATGGAAAGAAAGTTCCAAACAACTCGATACCTGTCAGTGTGTGAACGTCTGAATTTAGCCATGGTGTTAAATCTCACAGAAACACAGATAAAAATATGGTTTCAAAATCGGAGAACGAAATGGAAGAAACATAATCCCGGTCTGGAAGTGAACTCACAGCCTGGTTGTTGTCCAGAACAAGTTTGCGATAGCAGATTTAGACCTTGGGGTATACAAGGTTCATTATCACATGTAACGGACGAACTAATGATAGCTGCTTCTTTTAATAAATACAAACTCATCTACTACTCCCAGCAGCTAGCACATCCGCTGACTACAAACATTGTATTGCACCCATACATGAAGAGACATTGAGTGGAATTATAGAATCATCTCATTTCATCTAATATGCCACAGAGATATGTATTTCATTACTTACCATCCAAAGATATGGCCATGAGCGATTTATTGGATAAATAAGTATTTATTGGTTTCGGTGTAAAGCACAAAAATCATCATCAAGTTTCGGGTTTTTATTCACTTGACCCAAATATGTGTTTACAGTTCAAGAGAAAGTTGTTGATTTCACAAACTCATGTTATACAAACCGCACTTTATTAACCGCACAATGGATGAATCCGATCTGTCGCTCAATTAAATGAAGGCATACTCAATTACGTCACATGTAGGCTGACACCACAATCAAAATGCGTAATGATTGAGAGAGCTAACTCCGTCATGAATTTTAAAAGTTTGTCACTCGTACGAATTGTATGTCTTTACTATTTATTAAACATTCAGCAACAGTCCACATCCATATTAGGTTACCAACTTACGCCATGTTGATTGCGACAGCAGCTAAAGGGCGATGTGGACCATATTTGATTATGATGTCCGCTACATGAGTGACAGATCAGATCCCTCCATTGCCGGTGCAGATCTGTTACTCATGCTTTTGGTACTCAAATGACCTCAACTGACGCCACATCAAAGGACGTCACGATTAAAGGTCGTTACTTGGAGCAAAGGGAGCACACATTTAATGGGTGGATCCGATATGTCACTCAAGTATCCTACATCACCTGGTAGCTGTTATGGAAGATTCTTGCGGCCGTAATCAGTTTTCTTCGACCCTCTCCATCGTCTCTTTCAATTCTGTGCATCATAACCTCCTTTATGGTCTTAGATTACGTCTTTTTGGGCTGGTCGGAAAACCATTAACAAGTTGGTGCTATGACGTGTTCTGCGTGACTAGTATATTCTTATTGGTTGGCACCCAGCACTGAACATTCGAATGCGCTCTGAGCGGACGTATTTCCTGGCATTCGAACACCATGTCCACATACAGACTATCCCTGTTGCGATACCCTCAAAGATAGTGTATGGAATCTTTGAAACGTTCTCTTTAGGCGTTTGGACATGAAATGTAAATGTAAATGTTTAGGTGTCAACGGGTCAAAGGCCAATGTCAAGATCAAAATAGAAATATCCGGTCCGGTAACTTATGGTCTGCTGGAATGTTGAACACACGTGGGTAGAACCCGTGCTGGCGTAAAAAGGTTGGTGTTGGCGCCACAAAAAACTCATTTAATTTTGGAGTTAAAGGCTGAAGGTCAAACTCAACTAATAAGACGAAAAGGTGAGACACAGAAACCTCATGTAATACTTGATTAGACACTGAATTTGTGTTTTATTCTTTGTAATAATTTGTTTAAACATATTGCAAGGCACATTTTGGAAACTATTTCGATATCAAAAAAATTCTATTCTTGCAATCCAATTGTAAATTTTGGCTTCATCTCATCGACCACACACCCGGTCAGTGACCAATGATAGCGCATTAGAGAAGCTGATAAACTAGCTACACCAGAAAATAACTTTCGAATTGAAGCTATGTTGATGCAGATAAATTCGTGTTGTTGGAATCCATTTAGATGAAACTTCGAATTCAAAACAAATAACATGCTCAGGTTATGACATAATATGTTTGTCTTTGAAAGCTGGCAAATCCCTTCAATCAGCCGTGACATCACTGTCGTTTAGATGACAACTAGGCATATAGGCAATTATAAGAAAATGCATTGTCGTAAAATTAGTTGTCTCGTGAAAATATTTCGCGATACTTAAAGGGTATTTTTAGTGTTGTATTGGGAGATCTCTGCCGTTTTAGTAATCGTATGATTGGCGCATATGCGCTTTACAATTACCTACAATAAGTAGTCTCTAAACGAGTCGAGATACTTGTCTACCCAGGATGAAATTCTAGTCTCTGCTTAGCACCCAGAATGTCTCTGATATGATAAAACTCATATTAAGCTGATTCTAATCATGGGTGTCTGCGTCTTGAGTGAATGGCCAGTAATGTCAGCGTCATGCAGAGGTACTTGGCTTAAGTGGTAACTTAGAATGTCAGCTATGTACTAATGAGACATGCACCATTCATTCACGTGTCCAGATACAAACATATATAGATAATATCAAACGAGTTGGAATTTTTTTTATCAGATTTACAAAGTGAGTGTAGTAAAATCTCAAAGGACGAACCCTCTTTTAGCTACGCCCCGCCCAGTTCTAGCTAAGCTCGACCCATGCTTTGCGCGTGTTGGGATCGATTTATATAATTTGCATCCTGAATTCCCAAATCCCAATTTCATTGTTCCTATACAGCTAACCAGTTGATTATTTTGAAACTAATTTGATTGGAGGCTGTTTGTGCCATAGCTGTTAAATATTCTGAAATTAATTTGACTGGGGTTTTGTTGTATATTTCGTACAATTGACGGGCATTTAAAGGTTCATGGCAGACTTAGATATGACATCCATTATGCATTATGAATGTGACGTCAGCCTATATGTGACGTAATTGATTATGACGTAATATACTTGAGTGACTGGTCAGATTCATCACTTAGAACGAGCTTTGATTTGAGAATGGATTCTTATTATCATACCCATTTATTTATCAAATCCACGCCGGAGTCTGGTCATTTATATCTTCCTGCCATTTCACTTATATTTTCGGTATCGACGCTGAGATATGACCAGTGCGTAAGAAAATTCAATGACCAACATAATATCATATTATTTCAGGTTTGAAATTATTTCAAATTTCGAAATTTTTTATTAGAATTTATCAATCTCTCATTCTACAACATTTTAGCAGCGCATGAGCAGGCCTATGACTATAGACCACGGATAATAATAGAGTATAGACAGGTGGTCTCGCTGGACCATTAATACAGGTGACTTATTATAGGGCATGTTTATGAAGGGATGCATGTGTAGCTATGTATAACTATGCCCCGCCCATTTCTAGCTAAGCTCCGCCCACTGTGTACGCGTATTTGAATCGAATCTAAGAATTTAAGCCCTGAATTCCCAGATTCTCAAATTAACGGCAATTATACGGGTAAGCTGTTGAATATTTAGAAACTAATATTTGGCTGGGAGCTGCTGCAGTAGCAATTCCCCAGTCAAATCAGTTTCAAAATATTCAACATAATGTTTATTAAATTATAAATTCATCAGACATACAATCAATACACCTTCACGACGGACCATTACCACTTTTATGACGGTCAAACGACATCTTAAGCGTGACGTCAGCTAACAAGTGACGTATAAGAGTATAACGTCATATACTTGAGTGGCATATCGGATATCTCCATTGTACCCAGTATATCGGGGTTTTAAAGACAGATCGTCAGTGAACCACCTTTCTCAAGGAACCACCATCTTTTGTCCTCAAGAGGCAGGTGGTCTATTAACCATCACCACTCTTATGTCAATAGTCTATCTTTTACTGAGTCAATAGCAAAGAAACTGGTGTACATTTTTCAACAATTTTGGTGTAGAATGTTACTGTGTAAGACAGCAACATCTTCTACCAAATTTGTTTAAAAATGGACATCAGTTCATCTTTTAATTTCCTTTGAATAAGTATTATTTTGTCACCGGGGGTGGGGGGGGGGGTTAAGCGGGTTGGTGGTATTTTCACAAGTCAACCTGATATTAATTAACAGCTGAAACCTGAATAGACGAATTCTTCAATTTATTTACTGTTGAATGTTTTGAAACACGTTTGGCTAATCTGCCAAAGATATCGGTAGCAACATATTTCAATTAAATTATTTTGAAAATAGTAAGCTGTCTGAATAGTTACATTAGAATTGTGAATTTGTGGAATTGAGAGTTCAATGTATTAAATATAACGTCTACTCGTGTGGATGTTTGCCTGGAACATCGTATACATAGAGTATACATTCTAAACATGTCTCTAACTAAATTTCTTTATTTATTATAGAATTCACTTATTGGGGATAAAAATATGCTTTAGTTGTTTTGCTTTTTCTTAGCCGCGTTATCGCGATCTTATCCTCGTCATAATCAGCGAGATCTGACAGACTTATGTGTGTCTATAAAGCCTTCCAATCATTATATGAATCTCGTGCGCGAATTTCATTCTGGGTTGCTTAAATGATTCCCTACAGCTTACAGCCTAACCTGCCCATGAGGTCATTTGTCTGTTTAGAGCCAATACACTGTGGTTAACAGACCACCTCGTGAAGATCCACAATCTGTTGTCTACAAAAGGCATACCCTATCACGAGTTAATTGAATTAAATGGTCGCCTATCTGTAGTGGCAAATCATGTGTTCACAAAGGTGGTCGTTTACGGCAGAATTTAGTTCATTAAGACATAACTTGTCTGATGGCACCAACATCTCACGGTGAAAATAATTTCCCGATAAAATATTCAACAGAATGTTTATTAAATTGTAAATCCATCAGGCATACAATTCGTACGTTTGACATCATGATGATTGCAACGTCAGCCTACACGTGACGCAATTGATTATGACGTCTTATACTTGAGTGAAAGACCGGATCCATCCATTGTTTTAATATCATCAACGCGCTTTATAAGCCAGGTATATTAGGGGGTGGGTAATGTCAGAGTCGCTTGAGGGACAGTTCTAAGCCATCTGTCGGATGAAGTGGGTGGGGTGGGCAGTCTTTATCAGATGAAGTCGTGCACGGGTGAGGGTGGCGGTATTTATGGCTTGGAATGGTTGCTTATAACCGGATATTCTGGATGAAAATGTCTACATCAGAAGCTTTCTATCATTGCTAGATAAGCTATAAGGTGTCAGAAATAGGAATATATACATCGCACGGTGCGTTTTAGATAAACGCTATAGTAACTGCTTAAAACAGCTTATGATTGAGAAACCATCTTTCCAAGCTAATAGATTTTACACGCGTCGTTTATGCATTTCAGTGTAAACGCAGAAAACGATGTCATTTTATATTGCATATTATATTATATAAGCTCTTGTTGGTTGACTGTGGACAGTTTGACTAACATTTGACTGCATAATGCAGCAACAGTTTTCAGTCAATGTTTTAATACCCTATAATACACATTAATTTCTATCTAACTTCCGTCAACACAATATTACTGAATTCTGTATGCACACGTTTGGAGCAATGATGAGCTTCGTTTTCGCGATTCAGTGTTAGATAGCGAATCGGGTATGTGTGCGCGAAACGCCGAACAACGCAATAAATCCACTAGATTCATGTCAAATTGATGTTTTAAAACGAGTTATCGGCCATAATTGATGCTCTTGTGAGAGTTATCCTGCGCAAATCTGTGCAGCGAGTGAGTGTAGGGTAAATGTTTTCACAAACTAGTCATTATCGGGCCGGGAACAGGCGATGGAGCGTGGCCAGAGTTATGGACGAGATACAGAGCGAGAGCCCAGACTTGTTATTCACGCTAATGACGACAAAATACTTGACCTCTACATCTGATCGGAAGACTTCTCGATATCGAAAATACATTGCTGCCAATGATCCTGTTTTGCACCCAGAATTCAGGCCTTGAAGAGGGTATTCAATTAATAACATGGTGCCAATGATATGTCAGTGGCAAATGTTGTACCGGTATTCCTTGAACACGTCTTTATCAATATCAGCATTGTTAGACTTGCCTTACCTAGCCTACATCACGCAATGATCGCCCACCTCGCCAATAGGCCAAAATAAACCTCCGCATAAACATATGTTGAAGCACCTGCTTTTCATATTCTTAGTTGGATAATATTTTTATCATCCTATCGCCTACTGCGTTTTTAAATATTGCGGAGAAAATTGAAAAAAACGCCCTCTTTAGTTAATAGATGGGTCCGGCCTGTTACTCAAATATCTGACGTCATAATCAAATACGTCACATGTTAGCTTGTGTCAAAGTGTAAGAATTAGATGTCTTTGATTAATTTACAATTTAATAAACATTCTGTTGAAAATTATGAAACTAATTTGACTGGGAGTTGAAGTTGATTTGACTTCAACCCCATACTCAGAGAAATTATCAAAACAGACAAACAAACATGGTTTGATTTGTGTATTGATTAGTTCATATGCAATGGGAAACCGCAACAATAATTGAGATGCATTACCTGCTTTAGTTTGCACTAATGGTTTCTAGGCAACAAACACAGCCATTACGCACCCATGCCGTCAATGAACAACATGGGCAGGACACATCGCCGACCAGAAAACTAAAACCACAAAAGCAATCTTTAATCAGATTGACTACATGGTGTCCAAGGTGACTGCGAAGATGTTACTCCAAGACTCGCAATCCCACGGTGGTACATACAGTAATTCCTACCACAAACCAGTGATTGCTCGATCACGGATTCATCAAATGTGCCTCATCTACAAACGACCCTCAAGACATCAAAAAATCCAAGGATAACTGCGATCTCTCAAAGTTAACTAAAGACAGGTCCACCCAGGCATCGCATATATGTCAATAATAATTGAACAGATGGCAATGGTTGGCCTCAATTGTAAACCAAACGAATGCCTATGTATAGGCATATAATGTGTGGAGACATCAGGTGCTAAAACATCAGTGTAGCCAGCCATACCAACCAAATGTTGTCGATCCACGTGCTATAAAGCTGTCCGAATAACAGAAACCACTGCGACTACGCATTTCTCAAAGCATTTCAAATCAACATCACACTGAATTAAGACAGAATCGCAACCAGATCCTGCACCAAATCAGTGAACGATTGAAAGACCTCGCCATCAAAAGAGGAGATGACCTGCTAAACGAGAACACGTCCACCGATGCTTGTGGGAAAATGTCCATAGCAAGCAAAGCATTAAAAGGCAAAACGCTAAACCAATCAAGGAATAGTTCAAAGATCAGTTCACTGACATCTAAGACGAACCTCTACACACGTTTGAAGGCCGGCCACGGCCCTCGCCAAATCCAATTGTCGTGCATGATGTGGTAGTCAGGTCATCCCGACAGGTCACGGTAACTACCGAACATAACCGAATGTGACAGTATAGCCGATAACTATCTCAGTATGTGTGAGATTTGAATCAAACTGTGTTTGTTTACGATGTATACAAGTTATTAATTAGCAGTATTAGTAGTCAATAGTTTAATTAATAAATTAGTAACAAAACAAGCAATCTAATGTGGTAAATAATAATAATAGACATCACATAGGCGAGCCTTTCGGCATTAATAATGAACTCCTTAAATATGCAGATAATACCATCTCGAAACAAATCACACACATCAACAACTCTATCTTTAAACACCACGTCCTTATCAATGATGTGGGAGAAGGTACTCTCATCGCACTCCCAAACTCCAAGAAACAACCAGGAACTTTATGCAATCTGAGAGAAATAGTATTTTTGAACAGTATTGCAATTATCTCGTATCAGAAATAAGAGTGACAAATTTTACTGAAAACTGGCAGAGTGGCTGTAAGAGAGGATGTGGCTGCGATGGCATACTCTGGCCACAACAAACGTTGACATCAGCAGCACTATCAAAGCATTGGAACTCCGATAAGATGGGAATCAACATGTCACATGCATTTGATACCAACCAGGGGCCATAGATCCTTCAATTTCTGTTATTGGCAAACACAAAACTAAATGTTTGCACAAATCAACGCTTTCTGTACAGTTCAAAAAATCAAATGGATCACCACAAGGTGATAGTTTATCACCAGTGCTTTTCACTCGCTACCTCGCGTTGCTCTATCATATGTTCGAGAGCAGTACAAGACCAAACCCTCCAACGTCAACGATGCAGATGATGCTGACTATCGACGAGGCAAAAGGTCCTCTTGATACAATACTGCCAATAGTTGTAGAAAAGCTCAAATCTGCAAACCTCTACGTGAATGAAGCCAAAACAGAGTTCACTCACGTTGAAGATTTCGGGTTGTCTACCCTTGTTGATGACGTATGCTCTAGCCCCTTCGATGAAACCTTGTACGAATGGTTGCTGCGACAACCGGTCCCACCGATGAAGATGGAGCGCGACACTAGCTCGCCTCGTAGGTACACAGAGACCTGACGATATTTATATTAGTACCTGAGCCTGATCTAACTGCACGCTTCAGAACGATTGGTTCGACACGGTGGTCTTCCGTGTTCTCCAGAGTAACAACAAATATGTGACAAACTTTTGCCTTGTATAATATCACAAGGTGATCGTTTTAATTGCTAACTAACTGTGCAATAACCCTACAAAGTTCGTAACTTTTACTGTTACCTAGCGATCTATTTACAATCAGTAAATATTACAAGTCAATGTTTCCTAAGTTTCCCTAACTTTCAACCAGCTCTTGCCTACTTAAAGCCATTCAGCAAGAGCGTTTTACAAGGTGCGAGGCGGACCGAACTCTCGATTAAAAGTTAAAGTCCCCCTTATATACTATCTCAGTTTCTATTCTCCCTCCATCTTGGTTTCGCACCGCCGGAGGTTGCTCTGATTCTCATTGGATTATGACATCACTTTGCCTAATCAAAACTCCGACCCTCCCTCCTGGGGAGGGTGCCCTTTTACCTAGCACCTGCGGTTTGGGCTTGATTACCATGCCATTTCTGACGGATGCCCTGCCCAGAATGACGAATGCTTGTTTGATAACAAGGGTTTGGGCTGGATTACCATTGCATTTTTTGACGGATGCCCTGCCAAGAATGACGAACGCTTGTTTGATAGCAAGGCTCACTGGTGGATTAGCATGCCTCTACAATCAATATGTTTTTGATAATATCTTTCGATTGCGGACCTAATGCCTACAGGACGCTACAATGTCCATGTCATGTTAATTGCCTATTAGCCGACAACCTGTGGAATGCTAGAGTTAATTGGTACACGAGATACCATTCCTCATAGCCGGATTATTTTCGGCTTATCTTGTCCCATGCTTCCGTGAAAACACAGACCGCTATGTAACTAACTAAGTCCGTTTGTCATATCTAATCCCTTGATTGATTCCAACCTGGTGCCAACCAAGTTTCGAAGCTGTACCGCGCACTAGCTGACATACCTACTGCCAGTCGTCCAGTGCTGATAATATATAAATTTTCCTAATATTACATAGACCCTATTTATTAAAGAGAACTGATGTTTGTGTGTGGAACGATAATAATCGTACACCGCAATGTTTATCTCAATACTTAAACAGCCAGATGAAATGCACTGGCGAGAGTAACCCATTCAAATTGAAGGACGAAACCAGTGAATCGATTAACCCCTCAATAATTAGTTGTGGTAGTAAAAACTTAATAATGATATGAGTGAAAGTTGTTGCTGTCTTGGTGCTACGTCGTTTATGAGCAATAATCTCTTTGTAGTAACATAAATGACTGTAGCAACACACATCAACGAGTTTGACCATGGCAGTATGCAAGTTGTACGAATATTGAATCGTTGTAGATTGGAAGAGAATGTTAACCCTAAGTTAACCCTTGGTGGCGTAACTTGTTGCGCGTTGCTTTTACCGTTGTGAATGGCAATAGCATCCAGCAAGATATATAGATGATGATCAGTGCTAGTAACGTATCTAAACATAGCCGCTGATCGGTGCATCTTAATATACATGGTGACATAGTCTATTAGCTCACCTGGTATTCACACATGAATTTCACTCGGGACTTACTCGTACATACAAGATGTCCGTACAGTGGGGTCATGACCTCCCACAAAGACACTCCCATATCTACACATGCCCCTCAACCGAAGTTAATTAACCATCTCTTAAGGCCTAAAGAGAGTGATAATTAACTCGTTGTGCACCATCAACAACCTAAACCACGCCCTACCAGAGTCCTCCAGACTATGTCACATACCATAATTACAAGATATCTTAACTCGGCAATGTTAACTAAACATGTCCGGGTAACGGAATATCATGCGCAAATGACCATCCCCGGAACGATAGGAAAACAGCATAATCCTATACAAATTACAAACTTGTCCGGGTAATGGAATATCATGCGCAAATGACCATCACCGGAAACACATTAATAGCATCATTAAGATATAAATATAATACTCTTAATACTATAACATCAGTACCATATAAATCCACAGTGCAAATACCATTACAAATCATGTGCAATTATTACTAGAATAGTATAAAGACAATCTTCTACCACTGAGTGTTCCATACACAGCATATGAAATTAACTCCAAAATGTCATTGGGATGATTCCAATCGGTCACTAAGATCCACGTTAGGTGTACCAATGTCATTGTATAGCTCCACGTCTATCCCATGGTCAGCCGTCGGGTCGATCTCAGTCCTGGCAACAGCGTTAGGCGACGACCCGGCCAACATCTCCACCATCACCGGCAGGGCTGCAGTTCCCCGTGGTCGCGGAGCAGGAATATGACGTGGCGCACTACTATGGGCCGCAGGTGGCTTGCATTTAATCCAAATCCACATGCGTTGTAAGACACCACATTTATACAAAATAAATACCACAACAATTACCACAACGGAGGAGCCCGTTGAATATGCTACGAAAGAGCGTACTCCAATGCCATCGACCATCAATGGGTCGATCGCGGACAGCGGTGATAGCGGCACGTACTTGGACTTTTGTAAATGGTTCCAGGGTTGCATTTTCAAATGATTCACTGTCATGGACTGGTTCAGAACTCCGGTCACATCCAAATGGGGCATCTCAATGGCCAGGCTAACCCGAGTGTACGTCCGACTGTAAGACGCAACAGGCTCGAATTGCCAGCCTTTCCCGCTATACCCACATTCACCAGACATCAATGCATACACTCCATTACTCACCACACACCAGTCGGTCAGTCGTCCGTCGCAGTGTATATCCATTGTTTCACCGAACGTTTGCAACACTACGCCTATTTTCTTATCGGCAAACAGTTTGCTAGATGTTTCATTTGATTCGGAGAGATGAATATTACAAGCACTATCGGTCGTATTGGTTAACAGGCTTACAGTGCATGGAACGTGGGTCTTGTCGACCCGTAGTGGACCATGACACACTCGGGGCTCCTCCCCGCGACATTCGGATGGCGTGAAGTACCACCCAGTCTTGGTGTCAAGACCGATGCTGGTCCGCGCGATCAGTACTTGCATGTAGTATCCCCTCGCAATTAGCGGTTCCGGCCACGCATGCAACCCGTATTCGATATATTCGCCCCCGTCAAATAGCGGCAATGTCGCTACGTAATGGAGTCATGAGTCGTCTTTCCATAATGGATACACGACCACGTTGCGGTAGTACCACTGATACGGACGTATCAGTCGATTTCCCACACTAACTTGCTTGGCCACGGAATTGAGGTCAGCAGGACTGAATAATTCTTCCGTTAGTCTACCTAACTCTAGGGATGCCGTTTGTCTATGAAACTGTGCTGCTGCCTTCTGGTAGCTATACACTACACATTTGGCAGAGTCAATAATGTGTCCAAGTCGCACTAATGCGTATAAGTCGGCTTGTCGGGCGGCGTGCACCTTAAACATATCGCTCACATTTCTAGTTAAGTCCTCTAGGCCAGTGGCAATTTCGTTGATACGGTCAACGTTGGTATTGATCCCTACGAATGCCAGTTTCACGTGGGACGCTAGTTTGTTGGAGAAATGTACCAAACGATTCATGTCCCTCAAAGCAACTTTGACTACCTCTTTAATTGCATCTATATCACCAGAGGTAGCGGTACCGAATAGGGACGAGGCTATGTCCCCGACAAAGTCAAATAAGCCACGTTTGCGTCGTATACTGTCCCTACTCACCATAGTTTGTTGTGTCCTAACAGCGATCTTCTTAATATTGTTAACACGATGTTGCAAACCGAAAATGTCTTGAATGCTCAACGAAATCTCTTGACCGATGTCCGCAATAAGAACACGAAATTGCACTAACCGTTCAAGAAATTTGGCAGGCAAATAAGGGTGGTCGATAGACACCACTACGGTCCATTCAGCCCTGATAACAGATATATCCTCGGGGTTAGTTATCATTACCCCGTTCGGTAATCTATGTACACTAGACTTTTTACACAGTCCATTTACCAAACTCACTAGAGCTACCACCACACCTAATTGTAAAATATACATGATTCCACACCATGCGATTTTTACTGGTACAAATCATAGACAGAAGGATAACGAGCAGTGGCTACGTCGCCTTATAACTGCCTCTATACGATCGATGAAGTCATCGTACAGGGCGCGGCCGAACGCGCCAATCCTGAGTCTCTTGCTGTCAGATTCGACATCAGGAGCGTGACTGATCTTGCGCATTGATTCCGGCACACTCTCGGGTACCTCCTCCGAACTGTCCATCACTACCGGCGGAGGAGTCACGTGGGTTTCCATTGGTGACTCATGGTTTCGAGTCTCACTCGTACCAGGTTGACAGATGTTATTATCAACCATCATACCGCTCTTGCTCACCCTCGGCTAATCATCAGCAGCTGGTCGCTTCCTACGAGCTCTCTTACCAAGGGTTGCCTTAGGGTCGGATTCTGGCCCTTCTTCGGACCTTGGGAGCATCACCACCCTTGGATGATGGCTGTCTTTCGTACCCTTTGCAGGGTTACGAACAGGGCGTGGGCGTACCTTGTCCCAGCACATTTCTGAGTCAACTACGCGTAACTTAGATATATTCAGTACGCGCACCTTCCCAGACCTTTGATGCCGGACATGAGCCACTGGCCCATTGATCTTAAAGATCTCATATTCGGGGTCACCGTGAGAGGTCAACTTCATGCGTTCTTCCGCCTTTACGACCACCGAATCACCCACCTTAAATACACCAGCGTTTGCACGCTTGTCAATCTGCTCCCGGTGGACCTCATGAGATCTAGCCGTTTCCATACGAGCGTGCAGTAGGGCATTGTTGAGACAGGTCAGTCTCTCACCCAGGTCCTGCGATGCGTCTACTGGAATAGCAAACGGCAGTCTTGCCCATCGACCGTAGGTCAGATAAAATGCCGTATATCCTGTCGTGGAATGACGAGTACTGCGATACGCAGTTACGCCGCACCCAATTCATCCTCCCACGTACGAGAAGCATTGTTAACCCCTTTCTGGATTAAGTCCTTAAGGGTCCGATTAAACCTCTCGGTACGCCCATTGGTTTGTGGGTGGTAGGGACTCGATCTTCTATGGTCGATCCCATGCTCTCTAAACCGCTCTTCTAGCGACTTAGAACAAAACTCCTTCCCCTGATCCGTTATCACGATCTCAGGGACACCATGACGAGCGACGTACTCGTTGAAGAACTTGTCCTCAACATTTTGAGACGTCTTAGCTGGAATCGGATATGCCTCTGCCCACGCAGAACAGTGATCGATCACCGCCATGACATACACATTACCTTTACTCGACTCCAACAGTGGGCCTATCAAATCCATGCCGATTATCTGACTAGGATAATTAGCCATGGGCATCTCACTGTACCTTGGTCGAGTAGTGACAGGTCGGTTGACCTGTCACGGCGTACACGTCTCTAGCATCCGTACCGCGTCTTTCCTCAAAGACGTCCACACAAACGAGTCTCTTACCATACCGATGGTCTTTTTCAGACCTTGGTGACCAGCTCGTTCATGAGCTTTCCGGAGCACTTTCTCACGGAACAGGGTAGGTAAGACAATTCGGGGGTACTCAGCGTCCAATGCTGAGGGCGTAATTAAAGAATACAGAATACCCTTCTTGACCATGTACTCCTCTGCGGTGTTTTTAAACAACTCCGAGTATTCCTTGGTCTGCTCGGCACATAACCTGTCGTAGGGAATGTCAAATACCTCCAGAGGGACATGCGGTAACGCACCCTCATCGACATCCGGTATGACAACATCGCCTGTGTCTAAGGTGGCGATCTCCACTGGACGACGTAACCTGGACAACAGTTCCGCTCGAATATTCTTCGAGCCTTGGATGTACTCAATCTTACATCCGTACTCGGCAATCAGCACCGCCCAGCGCTGCACTTTCGTGTTCTTAACTTCTCCCACAAACAAACTCTTTAGGGGTTTGTGGTCAGTATACATGGTGAACTGCGCGCCAAATAGATAAGGCCTAAGCTTTTTCAATGCATAGATCACAGCATAAGCTTCCTTTTCTATTACAGGCCAGTTTAGCTGACTGTCCTTCAGGGTAGAGCTTACATACTGTATTGCTCTTTCCACACCCTTACCACCCACCTGTACCAATATTGCACCTATCGCATAGCTAGACGCATCAGTATAAAGCTTATAAGGAGCATTTAGATTTGGATAGGTGAGAACCGTCTCACTGCACAGCAAGTTTTGTAATTTCTTAAACGCTTGCTGTTCCTCCTTACCCCATTCAAAACGTTTATATTTCTTAGTTAACTCGATCAAAGGCGTAGCAATTTCAGCATAGCCTTGCACACAAGAGCGGTATTAACCTGTAGCTCCCAGGAAACTTCTCACCTCACCCACATCGCGTGGTGGTGACAACGATGAAACCTTGTACGAATGGTTGCTGCGACAACCGGTCCCACCGATGAAGATGGAGCGCGACACTAGCTCGCCTCGTAGGTACACAGAGACCGGACGATATTTATATTAGTGCCTGGGCCTGATCTAACTGCGCGCTTCAGAACGATTGGTTCGACACGGTGGTCTTCCGTGTTCTCCAGAGTAACAACAAATATGTGACAAACTTTTGCCTTGTATAATATCACAAGGTGATCGTTTTAATTGCTAACTAACTGTGCAATAACCCTACAAAGTTGGTAACTTTTACTGTTACCTAGCGATCTATTTACAATCATTAAATATTACAATTCAATGTTTCCTAAGTTTCCCTAACTTTCAACCAGCTCTTGCCTACTTAAAGCCATTCAGCAAGAGCGTTTTACAAGGTGCGAGGCGGACCGAACTCTCGATTAAAAGTTAAAGTCCCCCTTATATACTATCTCAGTTTCTATTCTCCCTCCATCTTGGTTTCGCGCCGCCGGAGGTTGCTCTGATTCTCATTGGATTATGACATCACTTTGACTAATCAAAACTCCGACCCTCCCTCCTGGGGAGGGTGCCCTTTTACCTAGCACCTGTGGTTTGGGCTTGATTACCATGCCATTTCTGACGGATGCCCTGCCCAGAATGACGAATGCTTGTTTGATAACAAGGGTTTGGGCTGGATTACCATGCCATTTCTGACGGATGCCCTGCCAAGAATGACGAACGCTTGTTTGATAGCAAGGCTTACTGGTGGATTAGCACGCCTCTACAATCAATATGTCTTTGATAATATCATTCGATTGCGTACCTAATGCCTACAGGACGCTACAATGCCCATGTCATGTTCATTACCTATTAGCCGACAACCTGTGGAATGCTAGAGTTAATTGGTACATGAGTTACCATTCCTCATAGCCGGATTATTTTCGGCTTAACTTGTCCCATGCTTCCGTGAGAACACAGACCGCTATGTAACTAACTAAGTCCGTTTGTCATATCTAATCCCTTGATTGATTCCAACCTGGTGCCAACCAGGTTTCGAAGCTGTACCGCGCACTAGCTGACGTACCTACTGCCAGTCGTCCAGTGCTGATAATATATAAATTTTCCTAATATTACATAGACCCTATTTATTAAAGAGAACTGATGTTTGTGTACGATAATAATCGTACACCGCAACGTTTATCTCAATACTTAAACAGCCAGATGAAATGCACTAGCGAGAGTAACCCATTCAAATTGAAGGACTAAACCAGTGAATCGATTAACCCTCAATAATTAGGTGTGGTAGTAAAAACTTAATAATGATATGAGTGAAAGTTGTTGCTGTCTTGGTGCTACGTCGTTTATGAGCAATAATCTCTTTGCAGTAACATAAATGACTGTAGCAACAAACATCAATGAGTTTTACCATGGCAGTATGCAAGTTGTACGAATATTGAATCGTTGTAGACGGTAAGAGAATGTTAACACTAAGTTAACCCTCGATGGCGTAACTTGTTGCGCGTTGCTTTTACCGCTGTGAATGGCAATAGCATCCAGCAAGATATATAGATGATGATCAGTGCTAGTAACGTATCTAAACATAGCCGCTGATCGGTGCATCTTAATATACATGGTGACATAGTCTATTAGCTCACCTGGTATTCACACATGAATTTCACTCGGGACTTACTCGTACATACAAGATGTCCGTACAGTGGGGTCATGACTTCCCACAAAGACACTCCCATATCTACACAGTGTACGTATCCAGCACCACAGAAAAAAATTATGACGGCAACCCCACCCACCGCTTCGGGGTATATAGGAAATATTGACTTCCAGTCATTCGTTGGACGTTGTGTATTCATGGCACGGACATCACCATGAAAGTCAAGATGCAACTATATGATGCTATGCAATTGCGGCAGCTGCGCAGCTCCAAAAGTACTCTTGAACAAACGTAATGCATGCCACAACAAACATCTGCGAACCGCTACAAGTCATCGCTGGCCTCTCAGTCTAATATCAAATGCAACACTCGACAAACTGCGTACGTAACACAGAGCCTCTATCCAGGACGGTAGTGCAGTCGCGATAGTCTATGATCTGACATGTTCCCAGAATGCCAGGAAGTACACATGCTCAGAAAGCACTTGCATTTGCAATCGTAGGTGCTAACAGGTATCAGTCATGCAAATGGTGCCACAACATCAAGTTAGTTTCTAAGTGTCTTGCGATCAGACCTCGACGAACGTAATCCATGATCCATAAAAACGAGACAGAATCTAAAGGTCAAATCAAAATAATACACATTTGACAAAACCTACCACGAAACCACCTCTGTTCAGTAGGGTTCCGAAGGTGATATGTAAAGAATCTAATACGATTTTTAGTGAAAGATGTTGAATTCAAGATGGCTGCCAAGATGGCTTCCAATCGAATATAATATGGCATATATCTCGAGAGCGGTTAATTTTGGACGACATAAATGTAGTACGGGTACATAGAAACATGCCTCTAACCTACCAAAAATTATGTCTTCTGCACTCCATGGCCACTCTATGACGTCACAAACCAAACAGCTGACACTGAGGTTCTTCGAGGTTTGCAAACCATTTCTATATTTACAGGCAGCGCTTAGTTATCATTATGGTTCAAGTCAACAATAGAAGACAAAAAGTAGTAGTTAATGGTTCCTGCTCCAGCTGGTCAACAATGATTAGTGGGATATCACACAGAAGTGATTTGGGCGCATTACTCTTCAGTCTAGTTTAATAACAACATGCTACAATTTGTCCACAACTTTGTCAAGATGTTAGCCGGCGATAGGGTTACTTTCACGAATCGCTACAAAAGAAGACTATGATCAGTTCCAATCAGACCTCACTAGTCTAAAAGAATGGCCAGATACCAGTCAAATACGATTTAATGCGTCCAATTCCATAATAATGCGCGTGGCTATGTAAATATGAAGTCGATATATACCGCGCTAGAGAACAGTTAGGAGATCACTCTTAAGAACACCCACCTGTGAAAAGGACCTGGGCATTTTTGTCTGGAATTCAGTTTGTGGAGACAGCAGTCAAGAAAGACAACCAGATCATTGGTATGATAATAAGATCCTTTATTGGCCTGGAGGTCAACACGCTTGTGCTGCTGTAAAAAGGCCTAGTGAGACGACATCTAGAATATGGGAATACTGTATGCTCCGCTTTGCACAAGAAGGATACCTGCCTAATCGTCCAGTGTCGAGCAACAAAACTGATAGCATGACTGAAAAACAGCCCAAATAAAGACCTCTTGGAAGGCACTAAAACTGCCAAGTCTTATATACCGGCGCTTTCACGGCGACCTAATTGAGACACACAAGTATGTTCATGGCATCTATGATGTAAATCGTGAGATTGCCATCCGAGGATGCACATCGCACGAGAGGCCACAAATACAAACTATTAAAACAACGATTTAAAGGCAACACACGGAAGAGATTCTTCAGCATCCATGTGACAAATTACTGGACTGGTCTACCTGAGTAGGTTGTCACGGCTCCTACGCATAACACATTCAAAGGCAGTTCTACAAAGACCAGATTTTCAAAAATCCAGCTCGTCGGCACCTACCCACATGTACAACATATACAAGAAGAACCGACTGAAGACATGTAAGAAGGCAATGGAGATTTGTTCCCTGTTGTTTAGCCTTCAGCAGAAAAGGGCTATGTAACAATGTAACTAAGCTATGATTTGACATATTTTGGCAAATGTCTCTGCATCCAGAACAAGCCGACGAACAATCAGGTCCAAATGATGGCATCCGCAGCGCAAATGTTCAAAGCGCGACTTGCAGGTGTATCGCACTAGTTCGAGAATTGGGTGTGGCGCAGGATCCAAGTCCGAGTGTACTAGTGTTCCTTCAGAAGCTTTCCAGCCCCATTCAGGACCTCCAAGGTATTCCAACTCCACTGTTGAATCTTATGGAATACTCGGAGGCTGGGGTACCTCATCGCCGCAGATGTTGATGTTAACATGTTTGGGGTAATGGCATTTTTGCTTATGGTAACAGGCTTCTCGAATCTCTGATGTCTCATCGTGTCAAGATTGTCATTCTGCGTTCTTAATGCAAAATAGCAATGACCTTCTTACCAGCTGCCATGGCCTCGTCCTTCGATAATTGCGCAGTTCCGAATAGTTTGGCCTAGGCATATAATAACGTGTTGTCACTGATGAGCTTCAGTCCATCAGGTTTGCTTATTTCAAATACACTGGATGTAGTATCGCCCACGAAGAAAGCGTGTAAAAAGATGTTCTTGTAGACGTTCTTCTCTTGCATATGTCTGATTGAATTGGGGCTGATACATTTGAGAGCCGGTCATTTCTTTGGTTCAAGGAGGAAATAGATGTCATAGTTGTTTCCTCCAGCAGGATAAATGTCAAATGATGATTCGGATGGTAATATTAAATGTAAAATTGGTTCGCAAACATCCAATTTCAGTGTTGGCAGCTGGATTGTGACGTCATAGATTGGTCTTGGGGTGCAGAAAACATAATTTTTCAGTATATTTGGAGAATGTTTCTATATACATTTATGTGGTCTAAAATGAACCGTTCTCGAGATATATGCCATATTATACCCGATTGACGGCCATCTTGGCACCCATCTTGAATTCAACATGTTCCACTCAAAAGATTGTATTAGGTTTTTAATACATCTTTTCTGAGTCCTAAATACACAAAATAAAAGTCGTTTCATTACTGTTGCAATTAGTGGTGGGTCAAACCCTAGATTGACTGAACTATAAAGGAGCTTATGGCGCCCGCATGCAGTGGACAAGATACAGTGGAGAATGTTGAACAAAGACCAATTGCAACTGAAAGAAGTTTTCACTTCTTCAGCTGCAAAACACAGTCACTCATCATCATCATCATCATCATCATCATCATCATCACCACCACCACCACCACCACCAACATCATCATCATCATCATCATCATCATCATCATCGTTCATTATCATCATCATCATATCATCATATCATCATTCATCATTCAACATCATCATCATCATCATCATCAACATCATCATCATCATCGTTCAAAATCGTTCATCATCATCATCATCATCATCATCGTTCATCGTTCATCATCATCATCATCATCATCATCATCCACCACCACCACCTTCACCATCATCATCATCATCACCGCCACAGCCGCCGCCACCACCACCACCACCACCACCACCACCACCACCACCACCACCACCACCACCACCACCATCATCATCATCATCATAATCACCATCATCATGGCTGGGAGCTACTGTTGTCATTCTTCGTCTTCTTTTCGATCGCTGGTATCACACTTGAAGAGCCGTTCTCAAGATGAAATCTGCGGTTTTCTGCAGTTCTTCCACAGGCCCATACAGCTTTTCAAGAAAAGAGGTTGACAAAGGCCAGATCTCTTCTCTCAGCAGCTGATATGTACTGCAACATTGAAGTATGTGCTCTGTGGTCTGTTCTGCTTCTCCACAAGGACAAGCGGGCGATGTCGTAAGGTGGATCCGCCTGTACATGTGTTGGTTTAGTCTGTTATGCCCAGTACTGAGACGAAAAATGGTCACTTGCTCTGGCCTCGAGAGATGATGGTAGGCATCTTCTGATTGAGGTGTTCTATAGAGTGACTTGATGATAGTCTTCGATCTCTGTACGGGTAACCATGTTTTCTGTCTGATTCTTTTCTGCACCCACCTTTGCCATCTTGTCTGCTTCCTCATTTCCACAGGGTGAGGGGATCCACTGCAATGCTATCCGAAAGCATTTGATGGTTTGTAGTGCTTCTTCAAGTTGTGGCAGCTTACCTTTGGTGATAGCCTCAAGGACGGCGCGGGCATCAGATAAAAAGACAATCTGTGCGATAGGGTCTGCTGTTCTGCTGATGGTATTAGCTGCATGAACCAGTGCTTCGACTTCAGCTCTGTAGTTTGTGCAGTGTTTGTCCGTCGGTATTGCAGCGGACTCATGCTGTCCGTTTGGATACTGTATGTGCAGTCCGGCACCTCCGCTCCTAATTACATCATTGGCTGATCCATCTGTGTAGATCCGTATCCATGTCTCCTGAGGGTACATTTCTTCCAGCATGGCTAGGGTCAGGGCCTTCTTGCTCACATCACTGTGTTCATCTTTGGTTTTGAGATGAGGTACTGTGGTGCGAATAGCTATGCTCTCTAGTTTGTTTTCCCAGGGTGGAGGATCAAGGGTGTGGTTTGGGTCTTCTATTTGTGCTGGCAACATTTCTTGGTGTTTCCTTTGAAGTGCTTTTGTCTCTTTCACAAAACCTGATCTTTTAAGTCTTCCCGATGACAGCTGTGCTTGCCTGATCTTCATCGGGTGGTTGTTGAACGATTTGAACTTTGCAGCTAAGAGCAGTGCTTTGCATTTCCTTCCTTTGCTAAGTGGCGGGATGCCTGCTGTCTGCTTCATTTTATCTATTGGTGTTGATCTCATTCCACCAGTGATGATGCGCAGTGCCTGGTTTTGTACTCTGTCGAGGTTCTGTTGATGAGATTTAGCTGCCGTCATCCATGAGCTGGATCCATACTCAAGGTGTGGTCGTACGGCACCTAGGTAGATGGTCTTGAGGATCCTTTCATTGACACCCCACTTTGTTCCTGCCAGCTTCCTCGTGATGTTTAGCTTTCTTCTGGCCTTTGCCTCTGCGTTCTGTATGTGTTCCTTCCATGTTAATCTGTCGCAGGTGACGCCCAGGTATGTCTGCTGGTCCTCGTACTCGAGTGGAGTACCGCCCAGTGTCAGATTGCCAACCTTGGTTTTGGTGGACAGTGAGATTAACATGGCTGATGATTTTTCTTTGTTGATGGTAATACACCCGCGATTGGCCCAAGCTGTAATTCTGTCCAAGGCGAGCTGCATTCTGTACGTGGCAGTCGTTGTGTACTCCTCGGTGCACCAGAGTACGAGGTCATCTGCATAGAGGGCTACTTGGATCCCATTTGGCTGCTCTGCTACAATGTCATTAATGAAGAGTATGAACAGAGTTGGTGATAAAACTCCGCCTTGTGGCACCCCTTGTCTCAGCAATACATTCTTCCCAGCTTGTCCATCCACCAGCACCCTAGCTCTGCGATTGTGTAGGTACGACTTGGTCCATCGGAACATGTTGCCACCGATGCCTGTGCGCCGGAGCTTCACGAGGAGGCCATCCTTCCACACCTTGTCAAATGCCTTCTGCAGATCAATAAAGGCAGCTAGCATCACCCTCTTGGCTTGAAAAGTGTCCTCTATGACCTGTGCAAGATGTGCTGTTTGATCTTCTGTGCTCCTGTATCTTCTGAAGCCGGCCTGCTCTGAAACTGTAATGTTCTCCGACTCCAGGTAGCACTGCAACCGCTGGTTGATGATGCGCTCCATGGTCTTGCATATGCAGCTTGTAAGACTGATAGGATGGTAGATCAGCACTTTCGTCTTGTTCTTCTCTTTTTTCAGAATAGGAGTCATTCTGGCTTCCTTCCAGCACTGGGGAACCTCTCCATTGGTCCAACTGAGATTAAAGATGTCTAGCAACTTGCGGAGAGATGCATTACCAAGGTGTTCGATCATTTCATTCGTAATGCCATCTGGACCGGGAGATTTCTTCTTCTTCAATTGGCGGATAGCCTTCTTCAGTTCTGCTAAACTAATGTCAACTTTCATTGTATCGTGAGTGTTGGTGTCTGTTCTTTCCTTTTGTTCTTTACTAACCTCTTTTTGACGCACAATATTCAGCAGCTTACATGTATATACCCTGAGATTTACATTCTGAGAGTTTAAACTTTCAAATCGATTCCAAGACTCATAAAATGTGTGTGTGTGTGGGGGGGGGGGGGTGTGTGTGGGGGGTGTGTGTGTGAGGCGATTGGCTACAAGTGGTCGTGCCATACATAGAAGTGGGCGTATTTGATTATGACGTAAGCCACTTGAGCGTCAGATCGTATCCCACTAATGGCCACCCATTGACCGTATGACCACTATATAAAGGATTTTGGTCGGCATACCGCTACTTGATAAAAGTTTCGATACCCAATTATGGGTACTCTGATTAATTATCTACGAATGCGTTCTGCACGCGTACATGGGGTGCAAAAGGGCGTACAAGAAATTTAAAAAACCAAAATCAAACGATTTTGAGCACTACAAATATGTAATAAATTTAACAACATCTAAAATCAGACACTCTAATAAGCTCTTTGAAAGCAGGATTGCATCCGAATCTGCAAAAGAACGCCAACGCATTTTGGAACTACGTAAAAAACAAAACGACACTGACTGAAGCAGTTGGAAGTCTTAAAACGACAAAACAATTACCAAATATATGTGAAAAGTAGTCCTACTAAACAACTTCTTTGCTAGTGTTTTCCCAAACGAAAACTTAGACAACATTCCAGAAATTCTAAGATCAAACACTAAATCTAGCTTAACAAATTTGAAAATCACAAAATCTGCCATAGAATAAAACCCAAAGTCTTTAAATCCAAACAAGGGTTCTGGGCCAGATCGAATTCCTGCCCGAATATTAATTCAAATAGCCAGTGACGTATGCTTACCGTTGAGCTTCTTATTTAACAAATCAATACAAGAAAGTAGATTACCAAACATTTGGGAAGAAACTGCGATACACAAGAAACGATCAAAACAAGAAGTAGAAACTACCCATTAGCCTCATACCTATAATATGTAAAGTGTTAGAATCATTCATACTAGATGCTATTATGACATAGATGGAATTAAACCGTTCTAACAAAAGACTTCAGATCTGGTAGATGGTGTAAAACACAATTATTAAAATTCCTAGACTGGGTTACACCTAGCCTAGACAACAATGAACCAGTCGACACAATATACCTAGACTTTAAAAAAAAATTTCGACACAGTTCCACACACAAGACTCATAAAGAGACTTAGCACATATGGTATGGAAGGCAACATAATTAAATGGATGTAGCATCCTTGGTCCCACTCTGTTTATAATTTTAATAAACGACTTACCAAACTTGGTAAAATATACTTGTAAAATATTCGCAGATGATACAGGAATACTAGGAAATCCACTGACCACAGATATTTAAAGCAATTTAAACAATGTCAGTGAGCGATAAAAAAAACCCTGGCAACTTACATTCAATCACGACAAAACAAAGGGTATCCATTTCGGCACCAATAATAAAAAAAATTCAGTATTGCATGATTGACAGACGACTAACTATTTCTCAGTCAGTTGTTGAAAGGGACCTAAGAATCTCTATGGACAAAAAACTTTCTTTTGACTCTCACATTAACAATATCCTATCGAAAGCAAACAATACACTAGCCGTGACTAAGCAAACCTTTTCCAACATGGATCAAAACAATTTTATCTTACTTTATAAGTCTTTGGTCAGGCCCATTCTAGAATATTGCAACTCAGTTTGGTCACCTCACTTATGAAGGCAATCAAGGGCAATAGAAAGGGTTCAGCGCAATGCAACAAAACTTATCCCTACCCTCAAGCAACTAAGCTACACAGATAGAGTAAGCTCACTTATGCTCATGTCATTGAAATATAGAAGATTCATGGGAGGGGGGGGGGTCTGATTGAAACATACACAATTATACACGGGATGCACAATACAGACGCAGATCAATTCTTCACTAATAATCACACGGCACACATGACAACGCGTGGTCTCAAACTCAAGATTCAAACTAATTTTTGTTGCAACAATACTCGATAACATGTCTTCTCATAACGGTACAATCGCTACCCGAATGTGCTAGCCCAAAACATAGATATCTTCAAATCCAGACTAAACAAACATTTCAACGAGATAATATATTACTTTGACTAATTAAACTTGATCAAACTCAATAATTCAAAATAGGGACTCACGAGCTGCTTCAGGCATAGGTCTGTCACTATAATGATGATTGATTGATGATTGATAAATTATTTCAATGACAAACATCCAGAATCAAACAAGAACATAATTTCGACTGGTAATGAACACGGGATTGTAATTACACACCACCCCACCCCACCCCACCCACACACCCACGCACGCACGCGCCCATATCACTACGCCCACACCCGCCTATCAACACCCACACCTTTCACTATGCGGCCATCGTTATATATTAGGACATTTTAAATATGCTTATGTTGTTCATATCGCCCACCTGAGTTCTGACAAACACATGGCAGAATAACGGGCCGACAGACGGGCAGTATCAGTTGTCCAATATGAGGTGTAATATGAATCAGGGGAGTGAACTCTGTGAGATACTGTTGTGGTAGTGAGACTCAAATGAATTACCACCCATTTACTCAATTACCATCGTCCCGCTATCTCGTGCGTTAGTGCGTGAAGGGGAACACGTGGCACTGCTATGACTGAGCTTATAGACCGAGGCAGATACGCTAGTTTTAATCTGATTTGTTGAAAAGTAAAATATGACAGCCATCACAGGCTGTTGAAATGTATCAACATTTAGCTATTAAAGCCTGACTATATTTCTTTAGCGGCATGATAACAAGCTTACTTAGCTTACTTGGTGTGCTAGATCACTTGAATAACTATTATGATATGAAGTTAGTTCTCTGTACATATTCACACCAAAATGCTTGAAAATAAAAGTGTTAAAATTGTATACCTTTACAGCCTTAAATTGTGTGCCTCGATGGAACGAAACAAAATAAATCTTAACATGTGATGCTTTCGTTAAGTAAAAATAAATTTCGTACTTTAGTTGTGAATTTGAAATATAGGCACGAGTCCCTAATTCAAATTTAAGTAATATTACTATTCACAACTTAAAACATTATATTAATTTATACGTAATGAAGTCATCATAATTATATTAAAATTTATTTCGTTTCATTGCATCTAGACATACACTTTTAGCCTCTAAAAGTACACAATTTAAGTAATTTTATTTTCAGTCATTTTGTTGTGAATATGTACCTTTGAACATCTTTGGAGTAGCCGTGGTGACAGACTGGCGATGTTGTTGCTATAAACTGGTATTACTTAGAGTTGCTAATTTAGCGGTAAAATAGTCTATTTTATGAATAGGTTCCGGTATTGGCCCGGACAGGGAATCGAACCCACAACCAGCAAGACAAAAATCCTACTTTGCCGGGGAGTTTTTCACTGTGGGTTTCTGTTTATCGAGCCAGTCATTCTAGTCGTAAAATTTCACAAAAATGTCTTCTCTTGGCTTGCAAATGGGCATTCATTAAGCAAATATGTTGCTGTTTTGATCGGATTTAGTCATTAACATGGGGCTAAAACGCCAATATGATGCTAAACATGTTCTTTAAAACTTGCTATATGTCTAGGAAGACCTAATATACACAGACCGTTTCCAGATCTAATATTACATAAAGCTATCTATCTACTCGCGGGCCATTTAGTGGCTGGCCAAGTACTTACGTCGCCCTGAACATGTCTGTCATTAGGACGTAATTACTCGCTCTGTAATGGACACGCATTAAAGAAGATAAAACGCTAATGATATCAACTGATATTGCTAGAGTACTTTGAAGGTGGGTGGTCCCCAGCGTAAACTTGTCATCGCTATAGCTTAAGTATGGATACTATTACAGTCGGTATGGGGGCGGACTGCATGGGCGGGACAGTGTACCGCGTGCTTAGCTTCTGAGGGACAAGAGAAAGGCATGAGTTTTGTGGGTACCAGAGAACCGCATTCGTGTCTCGCGAGATCTCCTTCGATACGAGATCGTAGAAGTGTCCCATGTGTAATGAGTGGACATTAGCGCCGTAATTTTCATTGATGAAGAGAATTTCATATAAAACTGGATGTGTGGGTCACTTCACGAAAGGGGCGGGGGCAGGTTAACCAACGGATGGCATGACGGTCATTTCCTAGAAAGTTACATTTTAAACAACAGTCATTTGGTTACAAATGTATGGCCAAAAGTAATACAAAATTGTAATTAAGAAGATAGATTTTTACAATAATGAAAAGATTCTACGAAATTCATGGTGTTGCAAAGGTAACACGAACACCAACAGCTTAACCCAATGATCTACTATTAATAAATGTAATAACACAGATGCACGTGCATCTGTGATAACTATAAGGATTTAAATAACATTCATGACCAGATCTTGCAAAATGTTGCGAAACATTGACTAAAAATGTCATTTTAATGCATTTATAGCTGGGAAATCCAGACAAGACATCTTAGAATGGAATATTTTATGGGCAATTGCCCTGTTCTAACAGTAACAATGAACCAATAATATCGTGAGAAGATGAAATGACAAAGCCTCAACACAGCATTAAGCAGCGCTTCTCATATAAATTATCATTAGAAAGAAAGTTTAACATTTTTGGTACATTTCTGTGTAGAATTATCTTAAGTTTTCATTATTCACGAATGATATTTTAATCTGACCAGTATTTAGCAAATGAGGGATCAATGCGATGCAGTACACATAGGTTAACGCTCTATATGTGCAATATTAAGCTAGGCTGAAATAAACGCCACACAGCCTAGCTTAATATTACCCATAGAGGATGTTCAACTTATTTGTATTGTATGTTGCGCATGTAATGAAGCCGTATTTGGTTGGCTTGTGTGTTGAAGGGTTAAAATGCTATCTATTATTTTTACAATCCGCCATCTTGATGAATGTATTGTATTATTGTATCGTTATGTGTATGGGAGACACGGTTATGTGACTTATCGTGCTCCCATTTCAACAAAAATCCATTCTATAACAAAATCAGATGAGGACACCAAATGGTACATTCACCGCAGTGTTATAAGCACAATTTTAAATGATCGTTTTGTATAAAATTATATAGTTATAGATAACTTGTAAATCACATAAAGCGTGACACAAAACAACAACCTCTTAAATGACACGTTGTATGGAGGTTCAAGAGGTACACTATGTACAACAATATGTAGGCTAAAAATCAATTATCATCATTTTATTTTATCTATGTATACATGTAGTTCACACAAGTTTAAGCACATTTTCTCTTGAGAAATATTATGTTACGGATGAAAGTAAGAAGAAAATTTAAATTAGGTCCACTGTTAAACCCTTGTCGTGAAGTAACCTATATGTACTTTGTAATGTTAATATATACAGTTAAGCATACATAATGCATTGCCTCTTTGGCCTTGTGCCTTTCAATGTTCAATGAGCTGTCTGTCTCTTTAATGTAGGGGCCCAGCAGATTATAGGCTTAGCCTTTGATAAACTACCCATTCTGACTTTGTCTTTGTATTTTGTACATAAACTATGGCACCGCAAACTAGTGGTGGCGACAGCGGTGGTGGTGGTGGTGGTGGTGGACTAGTAATAGTAGTAGTAGTAGTAGTAGTAGTAGTAGTAGTAGTAGTAGTAGTAGCAGTAGCAGTAGCAGTAGCAGTAGTACTAGTAGTAGTAGTAGTAGTAGTAGTGGTGGTAGCAGTAGTAGTAGTAGTAGCAGTAGTAGTAGTAGTAGTAGTAGTAGTAGTAGTAGTAGTAGTAGTAGTAGTAGTAGTAGTAGTAGTAGTAGTAGTAGTAGTAGTAGTGCATACATACATTGGTAATTGACAAACTAGTGGTGGTGGTGGTGGTAGACTGGTCGTCGTCGTCGTCTTCGTTAGTAGTAGTAGTAGTAGTAGTAGTAGTAGTAGTAGTAGTAGTAGTAGTAGTAGTAGTAGTAGTAGTAGTAGTAGTGCATACATACATTGGTAATTGACAAACTAGTGGTGGTGGTGGTGGTAGACTGGTCGTCGTCGTCGTCTTCGTTAGTAGTAGTAGTAGTAGTAGTAGTAGTAGTAGTAGTAGTAGTAGTAGTAGTAGCAGTAGCAGTAGCAGTAGCAGTAGTACTAGTAGTAGTAGTAGTAGTAGTAGTAGTAGTAGCAGTAGCAGTAGCAGTAGCAGTAGCAGTAGCAGTAGTACTAGTAGTAGTAGTAGTAGTAGTAGTAGTAGCAGTAGCAGTAGCAGTAGCAGTAGTACTAGTAGTAGTAGTAGTAGTAGTAGTAGTAGCAGTAGCAGTAGCAGTAGCAGTAGTACTAGTAGTAGTAGTAGTAGTAGTAGTGGTGGTAGCAGTAGTAGTAGTAGTAGTAGCAGTAGTAGTAGTAGTAGTAGTAGTAGTAGTAGTAGTAGTAGTAGTAGTAGTAGTAGTAGTAGTAGTAGTAGTAGTAGTAGTAGTGCATACATACATTGGTAATTGACAAACTAGTGGTGGTGGTGGTGGTAGACTGGTCGTCGTCGTCGTCTTCGTTAGTAGTAGTAGTAGTAGTAGTAGTAGTAGTAGTAGTAGTAGTAGTAGTAGTAGTAGTAGTAGTAGTAGTAGTAGTAGTAGTAGTAGTAGTAGTAGTGCATACATACATTGGTAATTGACAAACTAGTGGTGGTGGTGGTGGTAGACTGGTCGTCGTCGTCGTCGTCGTCGTCGTTAGTAGTAGTAGTAGTAGTAGTAGTAGTAGTAGTAGTAGTAGTAGTAGTAGTAGTAGTAGTAGTAGTAGTAGCAGTAGCAGTAGCAGCAGCAGCAGCAGCAGTAGTAATACATACATTGGTAATATTTGACAATTTATATTGGGGCTTAATGGGACACTGTCCCGTCTTGCCACAAAATAGGCTGTCCTGTTTTGCTCCAATTCTATTTACCTCATTTGTCACATTTCCCGCCATTATATTTTTTGTTTTACAAACATCTTAATATTTTAGCAGTTGGTTTTGAGACAAGGCTGTAGAAATACAATCCTTAACACAGATTCGTATATCAACCTGTGCAAACTCGCCATATAGAATATGGTATTAAGGTTTATCGAGTCCCAGAATGGGGCGGATTTCTATGAGTCTATGGGTATATATTCTATATATACCTAGTCCGGGAATGGTTCGTCAGGCTGGTAAATAGTCAAGAAGTCGTTATTGATAGGTCGGCGGGTCAAGCGTGCCCAGTCACCGGTTTCGCGCTTACCTAGCTAACCGGGTAAGGGGGGATTACTCGCCGAGAGCTACGTAAGTGAGCAAGGTGATTACTTCTCTTGCCGGTATCCCGCTAGCGATTTAGACTCATAGTTCTAGACGCACGTCTCCTGCCTCCCCGCCTTATCTCCGCCACGGAGAGGGACATACTTGTGAGTCTAGTTAGCGATCCACCGTCTCTAGTTTCACACACTTTGTTATATGAACCACCGCCTCCCATGTGCAACCCACACTTCACGGCGCTCTATATGGTGACCCTCATAAAGAGGCTCACCCCGTTCGCCCCACGCGATAACCAGCTGCCAGGACAATTAGTTTGTCATCGCGTCACCCGGTGCCATATTTAGGCCATGGGCCGACTGGGTCATGGCCCACGGTCCAGGGCCCCGCCCCTCCAATGGACCGCGCAGGTAGAATGAATATATATATATATATATATATATATTAATTTTAAATAAAAATACAAAGCTTATGTGCCCATAAAGAAATGAATTTCATTTTTCATGCTCCCTGGTATTAGCTCCATAATTTTCATACAATCGTAAATGAAGCTTGAAATGGAAAGTAGGCCTACCTATCTATTTGTGTGGGTTTCACCCTGGCATATCTCATACCGACCAACTGAAGCGGACCATTTGAACGGTATTTGAAGTTAATACCCTATGCTCAGTCACACTGGCAAGGAAAGTCGAGGTTGTTCTGAATTTTACCCAGGAGAAAATACCCATTGCGGATTACCATGACCAGTCAACCCAATCCTGTGACAACGTAAAGTAATCTGTCAAACAGGTATCACGGTACACAAAGCTACATAAAAGATGAGTGACGCCGAGTACGTAACATGCTTGGACAATTCCATGAACTTGGTGGGCAAATGTGCATCAGAACGTCGCCCTTATGCCGTTACATGGCTCAATCTAATACATAACATATGTGCCTACCTTGTGGCATCTTCTCCCCGCCGGAGAATCGTAGCAAAAGTTCAAGAATAACGATCGCGCAGTTGAAGCTTGATAAAGGCGTGTCAGACACACGATCGTAAACACTGGCCGATGTTGTTAAGGCTCTTAGTGAACTATACAGTGTAACTCTCTCTGTGTTAGACGAGTTGTGGGAAGATTCAGGTGTGCTGAAACATCTGGATATGTCCGGCAGTTGATACGAGTTGAAGAAAGCGATTTTGCAGAAAGTGTGGCAGACACTTTTGAACACACTTTACAACTCAAATCTGCAGTTGCAAATGGCAGGTCCCTCCCTTAACACAAATGTATAGTTACTGTTAATATTAGTTGAGTCTTGCGTCCGTTGTTTGAAGAATAAGCGATTGTGTTCTTTAACAGTTTTGAGTATCGAAAAATTTACTTTGCTGACCTCATTGGTCATTAAGGCTGTTTCCTTGCAAAACTAGTCACAAGCTCACATTTCGCAATGTGCAACACAACACATCGCCGTCAGTAGCAATCATGCAATTTGTACTTAAACTCTGTACGTGTTAGTTGTAGCCTGCAGAATCGATACTGATACTGTATAATGTTTAGCATTTTTTATGATACGAATCATCATAATACGAATTTTTTATGTGATTTTTTTTAAACGCAGACTTCTTCAATTTTCATAAAAAATGTTAAAAATGGAATTAAATTTCAGCCAACCGAATGTCAACACGTACCTCCCAAACTGCACGAGATCACTTCTGAAATCATCTAGATTTCAATTTTCTCTGGACAGGGCCCCCTAGTTTGCCCCTCTGACCTAGGACCCAAAACACTCGAAATACGCCATTGACGTCACCGCTTTCGGACAATGAAAGGGATGTTTCCCCATGACAAATGAAAATAAACATTTTATCAACAATTTGATTATTTGTCAATGTCATCAGCGCAGGCACGGAATCTGTATTGTATTATACCGTTCCAGCTTTTCCTAAGCCCTGCCCCCTCTAGCTAAGCGTCACACCTAGCTCGTGTTGGGACCGATCGATCCCTGAACTCCTTGAATATCAATTTCGAGAAAACTATACATAGATAACCTAGTAAATATTTTGAAACTAATTTGACTGGGTGCTGTTGCTGCCTATGGCAGCAACAGCGCCCAGTCAAATTAGTTTCAAAATATTCAACAGAATATTTATTAAATAGTAAAGACAAACAGTTCGAACAACAACGCATAGTCCGTCTTCAATTACGCGTTCGTGACGTACTTATCTATGTCATTCATGACGTCATAATAACGTCATTGAGTATGATGCCATTCTACACATCACGCAGTTAATCATGACGTCATATGATGGATGGATAAAGTGGAAAGGTCTATTCTTCTTCCACGCCGCTGGGTATGATAATAACTGACTCAATTATTAATAAATCTTAATAAATCAACTCAACACGCGTTGTGAACTACAGTACAGCTCAGCAATAACTTTGTATGGTTCTAAAACAAAATTACACCAGACAATGTAATGTACTGTTGAATATTTTACACGCACGCACGCAAGCACGCACACGCGCACGCACACACGCACGTGGGACGGCGCTTGGGTCTAATTATAAGGGTTACACTTAGATAGCATCAGCAATGGTAACTAATCTTAGGTTGTCATTTTTCCAATACGACGTTTTGCAAATGCTGCTTCTCCAGTAATCTTACAAGGGAGGCAACCAGGTACATGCAAGCTTTATATTCGCAGCCGTTAGCGATGTATCTCCCTTGATCGGTTGACGTGGACATTTTAATGCTTCCAATTCATGATATCCCATATCGCCGAGACTTCTTAGCAAAATACATGGAATATATATATATATATATATATATATATATATATATATATATATATATATATATATATTGTGTGTGTGTGTGGAATTCTGTTATTGTTGTTTTTACATATGTATTATTGGCTCTTATTTTATAAAACCGTGTTCAGTTGCGTATGTAGTGATGGTGCGGCACTTGCGGGTCCAATTTTCAGCACACCCACCCTATATATATATTATATATGTTTATGAATCTCTACTTCGATGTTTGAACTTATGGAATTACTAATCTGTATCGTCTTAGCAACATGAAGCGACGGCATATTTATATACGTGAAACAGCACTGACGTTATTATTGACGCATAATTAAGTTATGAAGATAATTCTCTACATCGACAAGGGGAGTAATCATGTTCAAGTTTTGTTCATTTTCGTTGCTTTCGGTGAGTTCTCACCCTTACCCTGTTAGCGTGGCTTTTCCTAAACCGGACACTGGGCACGTTCGGCCTCCGCCCTATCCATAACGATTAGTTGATTATTTGCCAGCCTGGCGAACCATTCCTCTGACACACCATTTTCATACCTGATAAAACCATCAAACAGGGATCAATATTGAAATCAATATCGGCATCCCCGTTAGTGAACAGCACGGGACAATATTGAATTCGATATCAACCCCCTCCCCCCACCCACCCAACCACACCCCACCCACCCCGCCCCACCCCTTTTTAACGGCGCAGTAGACCTCTAACGACATTTGTGGCGATATTAAGCAGAATCAGATTACACAATTTATTGATTGCCTGATTGTAGCGAGCCTTAAAGCTCTCGTGTTCCATTAAATATAGACACTTTTGCACGAGATATTAGATGCCTGTTCAATTTACCTAGCATGCAATGCTACCCGGCGTGCAATGCTACCCAGCATGCAATGCCCTGACTCCATAATCGTTGTAACTATTGGACGCCATATTCGTTTAGTCTAGTGTCTGCACAAGCCAGGCTTTCTCAAACAAAACCAACCCGCTTGCACGTGCGAATACTCATTTGTCCTCCAGCTCTGGAAGTGTAAGCATGCACGTATGGCGCATTCACGGCAGTACATTCGACGGTCTGTATTTTAAATACTGTTCAGAGAAAATGTGTCAATGTCCAGAAAATAGGAGAAAGCTTTTATATACATTGACAGTAATTAGCGCGACAGTTGTTGCTATCAATGACAGCACCAACATTCTGTCAAATTGTTGTCCAAATAATTAGTATGTAATGTAATTACTACCTGTTATATATTTGATACAAATATTATTGAAAAGTGTTGCTGCAACAGCTTTCAGTCTGTATTCTAAAATAATCATCATAAATTTCAGTCAACACTTTCTACGGATTTGCAGAGCAATTTGACTGTAAGTTGTAGCGGACTAACGCACCAACAACGTTATCAAACTGTTGTCCATAAAGTCACACCGCACTCAGTATTATTATCTAAGTAGAGTGAGTGTATGGCCAAAATACGATTCTCCCGCACGAAGGGAGTATTTCGTCTAGCTACCGGGCGTACGTTTCTGTTTGATCAATGCATTTCAAACAAATGCACAAATATGTCAACGAAACATACACGCCGTTTGCTAGCATTCATTCTTGGCGAGCGCGGGTATATCGGCCTACACTAACTTTACCTAAATAGTAATATAGTGAGTGCACGTGTGTGGGTAATAATTCGACAATGTTGTTGGTGTCAGATTCTCGTGCAGAGCAAAAATCGCGCGCGATATCGTCAATCTAAACGCGCCTTAAGACTTCAACAGCTTACAGTCAAATTGCTATTCAAATCCGTAGCGGGAGTAGACTAAAATTATGATGATTATTTTAGAATATAGCGACTGAAAGCTGTTGTAGCAACAATTTTCATTCAAATTAGTATCAAATCTGTATCAGGTAGTAATCGCATTACCTAATAATTATTTTGACAATAATTTTACTGAATGTTGTTGCTGTCATTGATAGCAATAACTTTCAAGCAAATTTTGTCAAAATATATATACACCTGTGCAAAAGTTAAGCACCAGCAAAAACAATAGAACGTAGAAACATGATGGTACAACTAGGCTGCCATACTTTTTGTCCCCGCGTTAGCTGACATAATTCCAAGTACGAAATGCACATGCATGCATAACTTCACGCCGCTTGATGTCCGTGCGTGGCGGGAAACAGCACACGTGTTCAGTTATGTAAAAGTCCAGTTTGAGGTGTAGAACATTACATACAGATTTAGGCGACAAGATTAGGAATTTTGTGTTCATGACCGTGGTTTATTTGTACAGAGAGAATTAGCTCTTGATTGTGAACCGCTATGGCAAGACGAAGGTTAAGTGATCGTGTGAAATGGCAAATCATAGGCATGCATACCACTGGTATGTCATGCAGAGAGATTGGCAGACAGCTGAACATTAACCATACTGTAATCAGTCGTTTGATTGCAAAACATGGGCAAACTAACGAGGTGAAGGACAGGCCTAGATCTGGAAGACCGAAGAAGACTACTGCCCGTGATGATCGAGCCCTAGTACGCCTTGTTAGGAGATCTCCATTCACCAACAGCAGAGTGCTCAGCCAGCAATGGGAAACGCGCAATAGAGTGTCAATGTCTACCGTCAAAAGGAGACTGTATGCTGCTGGCATGAAAGCTAGGAGACCTGTCAGACGTCCTCTCCTCACTGCACACCACACAGAGGAGCGTCTGAGGTGGTGCAACGAAAGAAGACACTGGAACATGAGATCCTGGAGACGGGTACACTGGTCCGATGAAAGTCGGTTCCTGCTTCATGCCACAGATGGTCGAACTCGTGTATGGAGGTCCAGACGCACGGCGTACGACCAACGTAACATCATGGAAGAAGTTCCATTTGGTGGAGGTTCCGTTATGATATGGGGGTGCATCTCATTTGATTGTAAGCTGGATCTGTTGACTGTACCTGGAACACTAAATGGACAAAGATATCAAGATTCCATACTGGATAGAGTTGTGGTCCCTCATTTTGTAAATCATGCACCTGGAACCCACCCTATATTCATGGATGACAACGCCCGACCACATCGTGCTAGAGCTGTGCATGAATACCTCCGCCAGAGTGCCATCGAAACCCTACCATGGCCAGCAAGGAGCCCTGACATGAACCCTATTGAGCATATCTGGGACATTCTGGGAAACATGGTGAGAAGGAGGGATCCTCCTGTGCAGAACCTACAGGAATTAACAGACGCACTCCATCTTGAATGGCAACGAATACCACAATGGCGTATCAGTCGGCTGGTGACCAGCATGAGACGTCGTGTCCAGGCCGTCATCCAGGCACAAGGTGGATATACCCGGTATTAATAATTGACAGTCTCAAACTCGTGCACAGATGTTAAACTTCGTTTTCAGACACCATTAATGACAATCTAGCCACGTGTGTCAACTGTAGGGCAATAGTTGTCAGTTGTGTCAACGTAACCATATTCAGGCCTTGTTTTCAAGTTCAAACAAAAACATACAGTGTTTCCCCACCATCATAATCAGCATTCCTCTAGGTGCATTATTACCTCTTGCACTAAGATGGATGGGTACATAAATGTTTATGCTATTGCTTTCTTCATAGCACATGAATATACCCTCGCATGTGCGTAAAAATAGGGTGGTGCTTAACTTTTGCACAGGTGTATATAACGGTTTTCTCTAATTTTCTTCTGGAAATGGACACACTTGCGCTGAACAGTATTGAAATGCAGGCCGTCGAATGTACTGCCTTGAATAGTACGTCCTACGTGCATGCTTACGCTTTCAGAACTTGAGGACAAATGACTATTTGCATGTGCAGGCAGGTTGGTTTTGTTTGAGAAATCCTGGCCTATACAGACAATAGACTAAACGAATATGGCATCCAATAATTATAACGATTATGGAGTCAGGAAATTGCATGCTGGGTAGAATAGCATGCTGGTTAAATTCAACAGAAATCAGCAGGCATCTCATATCTCGTGCAAAAGGGTCTATATTTAATGGAACACGAGAGCTTTAATAATGGTAAAATATAGGTTGGTTTACGCACTTGTTACATACAGTTGTATAAACCCCCATAGGTGTGAGAATATCAAACAGAAGCGAAATGGATAAACACCATTGTCGGACACAATAAATAAAACACGATAAACTTTACTTTTTTAACAACGCAATTTTTCTAAACCGTGAAATCCACCAGCACAATAGACAGACTGTCGGGCCGTATTCATGGCGGGTACTTAGTGCCTAAGAACGTCTTAGTAAAGAATTGGGATTCATGGCGTGTTCTTAGGTACGGAAGCGTATTAGGGCCACCACAATAAATATATTTGCGCATACGTATCTCGAGATCTCGACTTAGTATCTCGAGATCTCGACTTAGTATCTCGAGATCTCGACGGATGGGGCTGGCTGATTACTACATATATACCTAGTTACTTAACTCCACTATGTCTAGGTACTTACCAAAGCTATAGCTGACTAAGTACCACATGTATGTCTGGTAAATAATTGTTTCTATGGCTAACTCGATGCCACAGCTCTATCTAATACTTAGCCCGGCTATTAACCGTAGGTCATAACTACAACTGGCTTATTCATTATCAATAATATGGCTGGCGAATTACCACCGTTACGGCTGGGATTTTAACACTCCTATGGATAATTACCTTCCTCGGCAATTGCTGGCACTTAGTACAGCTATAGCTAGTTACTTACCACAACTATGGCTGGCTCCCCACCACGGCTATAGGTGACTACTTAGCACAATAACTGCTTGATAAACGTCTCTGCTATGGATGGCTAATTACCGCTGCTATGTGGGGGTAATTACTACAGTTGTAGCTGGTTACTTACCTCAGCCAGTGTATGGTACCTGCTACTGCTATGCGGACTATTTACTCTTGACTTGGGTGATTACATTCAACAGGTATCGCTGGCTAGAGTGGGATACTTGTAAATTACCACATCTATGGCCATCTCTTTAATATTCATTGTATACAACACATCTATGGCTGGCTAATCATTAATCATTGCATATATGGCTGGCTCCGTGACAAAGCTTTATGAATATACCCTCGCATGTGACTACATACCCTCGATATGGATTGATACATACCACGGCTATGACTGGCTAATTACTACAACTAGCGCACAGACACAACTATGGCTGGTTAGTTACCGCTAATGCAGTTGGCCAAATACCACAGTTATGGCTGGTTTAGCTAGCTACTTACCGCAACTATGGCGGACTCCCTACCATGACTATAGCTGACTACTTACCACAACCATGGCTGACTAAATATATCTGCTATGGATGACCAATTACCACAGACATAGCTAGGTAGTTAATACAGTTATGGCTGGATAATTACCACCGCCAATGTTGGCTACTTGGCACTGCTATGTTGACTATTTACCACTGATATGTCTGGCTGTATTCAACAGCTATCGCTGGCTAATTACCAGGGCTATAACGGCTACCTACTGCTACAGTGAGATACTTGCAACAGCTAGAGCTGGTTTGTACCACAACCATAGCTGGCTACGTAACACTGCTATGACCGGCTACATACAAAGTTCTGGCTGGTTAATTACCACATCAATGCCTGCATCTTTAATACTGGCTGTGTACAACGGATATCGGTATTGGCGCCTTGTAACGGCTACGGATGGCTACTTATCACTGCTATCACTGGCTAATTGCAAAGCTAATCACCACATATATGGCTAGCTAATTATCCCAGCAAAGCTACCTACTTTTCACAGCTGAAAATTTGCTAGCTACTTACCACAGCTATGCTACATCTATACCTGTCTAGTAACTACAGCTATGAATGGCTACACGCGGTGGCTGGCTCACTACCACAACAATAGCTCGCTACGTAACACAACCATCGGTGTCTAAATATCAACGCTATGGGTGGCTAATTACTATAGTTATAACTGGCTATTTACCACCGATAGTCGGCTACTTACCATCAGCAGTCCTGCCTAATTGTCACTGCTACGCTGGCTATTTACCACAACTGATATGGTTGGCTGCGTACAGCATGATGATACTTACCACAGCTATAGTTGGATACTTGTCACTGCTATGACTGGCTACCTACCAAAGCTATGCCTAGCTAATGGCACAGCTATGTGTGGCTGCTTAGCACTGCTATGGCAGTTTACCTTCCACAGCTAGGAATCGCTACTTATTACAGGTATCACGAGCTATTACGACTGCTATGATGGGCCTTTGATGCCAACCATGGCTCGCTATGCCAATAACGGGCTACTTACACAACAATGGTTGGATGCTATGGTTGCCGATATATTAGAGTCAAAGCTGGTTAGCTAACACAGCTTTATGTATCTATTTACCACTGCTATGGTTGAGTACTTAGCCGGCATATGGCTGACTAACTACCACATATATGGCTGGCAAATTGCTGCATCTATATCGAACTCATTAACGCAGCTATATCTGACTATACAACCACCCCCCACCATCCCCAACTATTGGTGGCTACCTACAGCTGCTATGTTTGTCTTACCACATATATGGCGGGATACTTACCATTGTTATGGCTGACTAGTTGCCCTAGATGGTAGCCTCATCTGGCTGCTTAACACTACTATGTCTGAGAACAGTTCACCGCTATGGCTTTTTACTACAGTTATGGGTGGCTGATTGCCCCCGCTAGTGCTGGCTACTTAGCACTGCTCTTCTGACTGTATGCAACTGTTATCACTGGCTAATTATCACAGTCATGACTGGATCATTACCACAGCTATTACTTGGTCCTTGCCGCAGCTATAGTAGGCTGCATATACATGCTAGAGCTGATTATTTGCCACAGCTATGACTGGCTACTGACAAAGATAGGGCTGGCTAATTACCATACCTGTGCCTGGCTCCTTACCGCGGCCATGACTGGCTCCTTACCCCAGCTATGTTTTAAACATTAGTGTGGCCATCGCTGCTTCATTTGGATTTTTGTTCTTCTGACCATGACCAAAGTTGGGGAGTCCGAGTGTATGGTAAAATCCTTTCTTGTGTTAGACTCTGAGCCAAATCTGACCAGTGGCTACTGATATATACGGACCACCCGACCGGCACGCAACCAGCAGGCAGGTAGGCAGGCAAGCAGGTAGGCAGGCAGCCAGTCAGCCAGACAGCCAGCCAGCCAGACAGACAGACAGACAGACAGACAGACAGACAGATTCTGCGTAGATTCAGGAATATCACAAAAGAACAAAATTATCCCATTTCAACTCATATACAATAGACGTAATGTTGAATTAACGAAAACCATGAAAGACGAATATTCACAGTTGCAATCTAACTTAAAGGAACCGATCAAAGCACGACCAGTAATAGCTTACAATAGAAATCCAAACCTGAAAGATTTGCTAGTAAGATCAAAGTTAGACCTCATGGTCTCTGATAACAATAACAAGGTTTCATCCCTCCCTACCTATTCTTAAATAAATCTAATCCCAACCAAAATCAATGGTGGGGCAACATGAAATCATATCCGTAGGACATCTTTTAGTTTTGTGTCTGCAAAAGTGTGCGTGCGTGCGTGCGTGCGTGCGTGCGTGCGTGCGTGCGTGCGTGCGTGCGTGCGTGCGTGCGTGCGTGCGTGCGTCCGTGCGTCCGTGCGTGCGTGCGTGCGTCCGTGCGTTTGTTCGTATGTGTGTGGGTGTGTGCTCGTACATCCGTACGTGCATGCATCTATACTTGCGTGGGTGTATGTGTGCGTGTGTGTATGTGGGTGTGGGTACATTAATTCGTGAGTACATTAGTGAGTGGGTGTGTGCGTGCATGCATGCATTCGTGCGTCCGTTCGTGCATGCGTTCATACATGCATTATTGCGTGCATTCGTGCATATATTACTGTGTGCATGTATTATTGCATGCATTCGTGCATTCGTTCAGATGTGTGCGTGCGTGTGTGCGTTCGTGTGCATTCGTGTGTGTGATTTCTCTATAATGTAGGATCAATCCCAGCCTTTACCTGTTAAAGCGACCTACTGATAAGTTCACTTTACCCCAACTAATCTCAAGGGGGACCACTCTAAGTAAATCTAAACTTGGTCTCGATAGGACAAATTTAGGTAAAGAAATTTTTAATTAAATTCCTGTGCCAATGCGTTTTTTTCAATGTAAAGACAGACAGACAGACAGACAGACCGTTACGCAGTATGTTTAATGCATGCCCTATATCAGTTGCAGAAAAACTACAGCGGCTCTTAATCATTTTAAAATCATGAAATCTCATCTGAGTGTCTACTTTGAGATCCTTTGGTAGGATGCTGGTGTTCGTGGTGGTGGTGGTGGTGGTGGTGGTGATGGTGGTGATGGTGGTGGGGGGTGTGTGTGCTGACCTCCTAATATTGCATGGGTGTTGCTTCATCTCCAATCCCAGTTCATACACCATTCCTAACACATATTTGGCTACACTCCTGTCCCGCAGGGACAACGAGCCAAGTGTCAACACTATTTCAGTTGCCATAATGCACAAAAGATGTCTATAAGGAAATAAGGGTCGCACTTAATAGGGCGACGTTTTAGAACACCATAGAATCTGGTTAAAGCAGGGACGGATTAAGGCAATGGGTAACGGGGCGAAATCCTCTCAGACCAGAAATAAAAGAGGACCCAATACCACGATATACGTAAGCTGTTGAATATTCTGAAACCATTTTGACTGGAAGCTGGTGTAGTAGTAGTAGTAGTAGTAGTAGTAGTAGTAGTAGTAGTAGTAGTATCAATTCCCTCCTCGACCAAGCCGATAAGGGGTCTCTACAAATAATTAGGGCTGGGGCCCTAAATAGGCTTAATCCGACTCTGCATTAAAGGGCAAAATAGCGTAGACATCTGACATCGGCTGCTCAAGCTTCGCACCAATCAAAATATTAAGTCGAGATCTCGAGATAGTAAGTCGAGATCTCGAGATAGTAAGTCGAGATCTCGAGATACTAAGTCGAGATCTCGAGATACTAAGTCGAGATCTCGAGATATGTATGAGCAAAAATATTACTATGGTGGCCCTAATACGCTTCCGTACACACGCACTTTAATGCGACTTTTATAGAAATGAGATTCTGAAAACGTCACTTGTTCACAGGTCTAGAAAGTCAGGCATTGTAGGCTCGCCGATGGCCCTCATCTCACCAAATGCTACAGACATTGGGGGGTTTAGTCGGGCAGCCGGTGCAATGTCTGAGATGATAAATTGCGCGGGGTTACGGTGTTTTTTGACGCAACATACGCTTCCAGCGACACCATGCAGCCTTCTTTTCCTTTCCGGTGATGAGTTGAGGGGACAGTGGAACACTTCTTTCCATCCATGAAACACATCGGGGCTGGGAGCTGGGGAGGACAACGCTAACAGTACGTTATTCCGGATCTTAACTCCGCTTGGGGGACTTGGTGCAATAATACTAATCACAGTATCATTGAGATGAACTCAGAGCAGTAACAAACCTCAAAATGTTAAATAGTTCTCTTCTACCTTTACTGGGATGTCAAACTATACAGAGTTATTATATGTTTCCTGGGGTGTCCGGCGATACAGTTACTGTATGTTAATCAGGTCTGACGAATCAGATGTTTGTTTCACGCTGTACATGGCACATTTGATTCCTAGATGCTGGAAGGGTTAGCCGCGTCCGTCTGTCCGTCCACAATATCTCGTAAACATATCATACAGAACACCTTAAGATATTTTAATGAAACTTGGTATGTGCCTCATGTATGCTGGGTTGATGTGCATTTTGAAGGATTCGCATTTATAGGTCTAAGATTTTGGGTGAGAATTGGATTTTTAATGCAATACGCTGACGATTTTAGTCAGTTCTCTTAAAGAACTTCTCATGCAGAATCGCTTAAAATAATTTAATGAAACTTGGCGGGGGACTTCTTTTTGATGCTTCGATGTGCCTTTTGAAAGATTCGCCTATATAGATTTTGGGTGAAAATGGCTTTTTTAATAACTCAAAATTTTTGCAATGTTCTCGTAAACAGCACATAATACAGAATTGCTTTATAATTGTTTTATGAAACTGGATAGGTGAATTCCCTTTTTATGGGATGTTCCACGTGTGACGGTTCAGTATAGGCCCTATGTTTGCCCAATAATGATAGAACAAATATGCGGCCATTCTCTGCCTATGTTGAGGCAAATGACCTCTGAAAAGGAGCTATACTTTCTCATAAATTTGTTTTCTTTCAGGTATTAGTAAAGGTCGATATGGTGAATGCGGTACCCTTGATGCCAGACATATTGTGTTCTAATTATATTCAACCCGCGTGGATGAACTGACGCTAGTGATGACACATCTACAACCTGCGTATCCCATTTGGAAT